>CAMOHE010045273.1:3036-89165 GCA_946598075.1 Artocarpus hirsutus | reverse complement strand
CCTTGTGCCAACTTAAAATCACTCGAACTTCCACAGCTTGTCTAAGTCTAAGTTGCCAAGGATGAATTCCTTAAAGAATCTAGTGAAATAATACCACCCGACCTGCCATGGGAACTTCTTCATTTTGAACATTTGTTTAAAGGCTTCCCTTAGAATCTCAAAAGCATAGCTATACATCCATAGCATGTACATGCTGTTCGAGTTCAGTGCATAGGGCATACATTCAAGCCATGGAGGGCTCAGGGCATAAACGAGTGCATCAAAAGACGAAATCTTGCTCGGAAGAAGTCCGCATAAAGCATGATGCGCCCCTTTAGCGGTTTTAGGGGGAGTTCATAGCCTCAGGCAAGATCAAAATTACATCTTTAGGAATCTCGTACTCTCAATGAAGAGCGTATAGGCGAGAGTAGGTCATGGCTAAACTGTACTCAATGGCAGAAGTATTTCCAGTCTGGCACACTCAATGGACCACTATGTCGTGGACCCTTGTTTGCAAAGGCATTGAAGCCTCCTTCTTGTCCTTAGCATCATCGCCTCCCTCAGCTTGTTGTCTCTCCTTTACACTACCGGAACTCTCAACTCTAACTTTACCCACAACTTAGGCTGTTTGGGTGTTGTCCCAGCCTGTGGAGCTCAACTTATTGGCAGCGTGTTGGAAAACTAGTACGCAGTAGAATTTTAAAAATTTTATGCCAGAGTCATTCCCAAAACACAACTTTGACACACTATAAGCAAAAATTAACTAGATATTACTAATCACGTAAATGCAGAAAAGCTCTTGCAATTCGTGAAGAGTATAACGTTTCAGAAAAGCCGCAACCAACTAGTCTTCTTTACTATTCTCTATCCACGATCGAAGTGTGTGTGGGTGCACATCATTCAGCCTTTCTCCAATGACTCTCCTTCCAACCAATTGAGAAGACCCAAAGCTATTGTTCTTGATGTGTACACAACAGTTCCCAACGAGTCATAGAGTCTCACCAGCAGAGTCTCACTCTTAATCTCTTAATTGATCTAATTAACTATGAAACTCACTCCCTATTTATAAAGGTTGGGCTTAGGAGTCAGTCCTTATTAGATAAGGCCTCAAAAATTCAAATCAGAATCAAATCACGAACAATATCTGATAAAATTTACGAGAAAAAGCGTGATTAATATATTGCTCGGTCGGCAGGCTGAACTGACAAATCGACCGGCCGAACTTACTCCATCGGCATGTCGAACTTAAAGATCAGCCAATAGAGAAGTTATCTGATTAAAACAGTCATATCTAGATAATATCTAGGAAAATAAATATTCCTAATAATTCAACAAGTTTATCTTGAATTAATTTATTCAAAATTAATCCAATAGATAAACAAACATGATTTATCTTATTCTGATAATTCAACAAGTTTATCTTGAATAAATTTTCAAAAAATTAATTCAACTGATAAACAGACATAAATTATCTGATCCTTTCGAATTTTCAACCAATATGATAATTTGACACAAGTCACTAATAATTGGAAAAGCACATTGTATCGTTACAGGATGTTTATGAGCTAGCAACGGGCACTTGATGGACCCATATAGTTCAAGCTCCCGATAATTATGAAACCCAATATCCCAAATGTACATTTCATAATTATCAACTCTAATGCTACTCCACTAAAAGCTTAGAGCTACACTCTCGAGTCATGCCTCCAATGTACTAACATGCGTACTAGTATTAAAATGTGGATGTCACCCTTTGATACATTAAAAGACACAAATCAAGACAACAGAACCACTATTCATCTTAGGATTAAGATACAATACATATAATTGTCTAAAATGAATCAATTTGATGAGTCAGAATTATTAATCCAAATCAATTCAATTTTTATCCTAATCCAATACATCATCACCTATGAGAATGTGCCAATGTTTCTATTCGCGAAGTCCACCTCTGATGGTCAAGACAAACCATCTCCCGTTAGGGATATAGACAACATAACAATCTTTATATAATAAAGCACCCAACTTTATTCCCGCGATTGCAGATCTTATGATTTAGATTGTCACCTCAAGAATTCGTCTTTCACATAATCACTCCATCATATGCCCAATTCTTAAAGGTTTAGACCAACAGTCTTAGGCTTTTGATTGTTTATTATACGTTTAACAAATATGAACATCAAGAGGACAAGATTTGGGATATAAATGAATTCTTTATAGATAAAAATGTCTCCAAAACATATTACATTTTACTCCTTAGGGCATACATGTCTAACAATCTCCCACTTGCACTAAGTGAGTAAATATGACAAATCTCGCATCCTCATAGCTTCCACATGCCTCTCGAAGACTCTTCCAATAAGTGTCTTCATGAATGGATCAGCTAAATTATCCTCTGATCTGATTTTGCACACAGCAACATGCCCACCTTCTACAAAGTCCTTTATCGCATGCTACTTTCAATCAATATGCTTACTCTTGTGAAATCTTAGTTCCTTAGTATTAGTTACCGCCGCACTGTTATCACAGTACAGTGATACTACCTTATCCATACCAAGAACTACATCAAGATCCCCAAGGAACTTGCAAAGCCACACTGCTTCTTTTGAAGCATCACTAGCTGCAGCATACTTGGCCTCCATCATTGAATCTAAAGTGCAATCTTGCTTCACACTTCTCCAACTAATGGCACCGCTGGCTAGAGTAAACACAAAACCAAAAGTCGATCTTCTCGAATCCAAACAAGATTAAAAATCTGAATCAATGATCCTAGGGGAATTAAGTCCTTACCTGAACACACAAGCATATATCCTTTAGTCCTTCTCAGGTACTTGAAAATATGTTTGATCACAACCCAATGGTTCAGTACTAGATCCACCTAAAATCGTCTTATAATACCGACCACATAACAAATATCTAGTTGCGTGCAAAGCATGACATACTTGAGACTAGCCACTACCAAAACATAAGGCAACTTCTTCATGTATTCTCTTTCTTCCTCAGACTTTGGAGAGTCTTTCTTAGAAAGAATAATTCTAGACCTAGATGATTGCCCACCTTTCTTGGAATCCTATATTGCAAAACTCCTGAGAATCTTATCTATGTAGCCAGCTTGAAACAAAGCTATCATTCTATTCTTCCTATCCCGAAAAATCTGGATACTGAGGACAAAATTAGCCTCACCTAAGTCCTTCATGTCAAACTACTTGGTCAACCATAATTTGACAGATGATAACACCCCAACGTTATTGCCAATTAGTAGAATATCAATTACAAAGAGCAGTAGAAAAACCACCTTCCCATCCTTAATGTGTTTATACACACATGGTTCATCCACATTTTGTGCGAACCCATAAGTCTTAATCACTTGATCAAATCTTATGTTCTAAGAACAGAAAGCCTGTTTAAGTCCATATATTGACTTTAGCAGCTTACAAACCTTACCCTCTTGATCCTTGACCTTGAACCTGTTTGGTTGCTCCATATATATGGACTCATCAAGATAGCCATTTAGAAAGGCCATCTTGACATCCATCTATCAAATCTCGTCGTCGAGAGTGGCAATTATGGACAAGAGAATCTGGATGTACTTAAGCATGGCTACAAGCAAAAAGGTTTCCTCATAATTGATTCCTTCCTTTTGCATGTATCCCTTAGCTACCAATCCAAGAACAAGAAGCCTGCTTAAGTCCATATGTTGACTTTAGCAGCTTACAAACCTTACCCTCTTGACCCATGACCTTTAACCCATCTGGTTGCTCCATATATATGGACTCATCAAGATAGGCATTTAAAAAGGCCGTCTTGACATCCAACTGCAAATCTCATAGTAAAGAGCGGCAATTATGGACAAGAGAATCTGAATGGACTTAAGCATGGCTACAGGTGAAAAGGTTTCCTCGTAATCGATTCCTTCGTTTTGCATGTATCCCTTACCTACCAGTCTAGCCTTAAAGGTTTCAACCTCTCATCCACTCCTCTCTTCCTCTTGTAAATCCACTTACACCCTATGGGTTTTACCCTTTTAAGAAGATCCACATGCTCCTTAACCCAATTAGTCTCCATAGACTTCATCTCTGTGTTCATGGCCTCTATCTAGAATTTTGAATCAACATCCTTTATAGCCTCTGCATAAGTGTAAGGATCCCTGTCTTATTTATCCGATTTAGCCAAGAAGGTCTCACCATTGAACATACACCTTTTGGGTTGATGCCCGATCCTCCCACTAAGCCAAAGCCCCTTAGGTTGTGTTTAGGTTCGTTTGGTTTTTCTACACCAATTGGAGTGGTTTCTATTGAAACCCCCAGAGTAATTAAATCATTCCTCAAGCACAACTTTGCTTCGAGGCTCAAAATCGTCCATGTAACACTCCTCAAGGAAAGTTGCATTAGTTAAAACCACAACTTTATTTTCCTTTAGATTATAAAAGTAACTAGGTTTAGCCCCTTTTGGATATCCTAAAAACATGCAAACTTTCAAACATGCTTTGAACTTATTCGTATCCCTAAACAGGACATGAGTCGGACATCCCCATATGCGAATATTGTTTAAGGATGTCTTCCTACCTGTCCACAACTCGTGAGGAGTTTTAGGAACCGATTTTGAAGGCACATTGTTCAAAGATAACATGTGGTTAATAGTGCATATCCTCAAAAGGACAAAGGCAATGATGAATAACTCATCATGGACCTGACCATGTCCAACAAAGTCCTATTCCTTCTCTCCGCTATGCCTTTCTGTTGCGGAGTGCCCGGCGTAGTCAAATGGGATAAAATCTCATTCTTTAATAAATATCCCATGAACTCATCAAAAATGTATTCACCACCTCGATCGAATCAAAGTGTCTTTATGGGTTTACCCAACTGCTTTTCCACTTTATCTTGAAACTCCTTGAACTTGTCATAAGTTTCGCTTTTGTGGTATATTAGGTACACATACCCATACCTTGAGTAATCGTTAATAAAAGTGACAAAATACTCATACCCTCCTCGTGCCTGGATGTTCATCGGTCCGTAAACATCACAATGCACAGGTTCTAGATCCCTTTTGGCCCTATTGCCCTCAGACCCAAATGGTCTTTTGGTCATTTTGCCCTCCAAATAGGATTCACATTGTGGTATAGATTCTACCTTTAAGTGACTTAAAGGTCCATCCCTTGCCAACCTTTAAATCTTATTCAGGCTAATATGACCTAATCGTAAATGCCAAAGATAAGTCTCATTAGAGTGAGAAGTCTTAGGCCTTTTAGAGTTATTATCATTAACCTTAGTGTTTAGCAGTGAGTCCATCTTAAGTTTAATAAAATATAGGCTATTTTGTATACTTCCATCATAGATAAAAGATTCATTTTTATGAATCACCACTTTGTTATTAAAAGAAACTAAAAAGGAATCTTTAAATAAACAAGCTACAAATATCAAATATTTTTAAGTTTAGGAACATAAAAACAATCTCACAAAACTAAATTCCTATAATTATCTAAATACAGATGGACGTCTCCCACCGCTTCAGCTAAGACCAAGGATCTATCACCCATCCAAAACGTGAAGTTTTCATGGAGTAAACTTCTCGTTTCCCAAAATCCCTCTGGAGAAATACAAACATGATTAGTTGCTCTAGAATCTATGACCCATGTGTCACCTGGTTCTTCAATTAAACAAGTTTCCAAAAGATTACACCTACCTCTTTTGAAAAGGAAGTCCTTGCAATTCTTCTTTATGTACCCAACCTTTCCGTTCTTAGCCTTTTGCTTCCTTCCATTCCTTGGATTAAGATTGGAAGTGGATGCACTAGCAAATTAACCTCTCTACTAGCAGGAGTTTCCCTAATCAGATTTTCAAACTCTTGTAACTGCTTTATCAACTCCGCTAAGGTTACATTCTATCTATTGCTCAAATAAGCTCTAAACAAGATGAACTCCTTTGACAGAGTCCAAAAAACCATAGTCATCTATGACTCAGCATCGATATTGGCTTTATGAGCTTGAACCTCAGCAAGATAACCTATGACCAACATCATATGCTCCTTTATAGATGTCCTCGATCTTTGCTTGTAGTTTAGAAGTTTTCGAAGTGCCCCTTGCTATTTTGTTAGGACCTGGCCTCCAAACATCTCTTTAACGTTATCCAAGATCTGCTTAGCAGTCTCATAATCTTCATGTTGAGCCTGTAGCATGTTATTCATGCTAGCCATAACATAACAATGGATCTGATCATTAGCATCTATCCAGTGATGATACGCTTGGATTTTCTCATTAGCGGACTCCCCAGTAGGTTTGGAAGGACACGATGTGGTTAACACAAATGTCAGTTTCTCAAAAAATAGGACGATGTTTAGGTTCCATTTCCAATCATTATAGTTCTCACTGGTTAATTGGTTTTTGTCAAGTATTGATGATAAAGCGTTTTTAGACATTTTTAATATACAATAAAGAATCATATACCAAACATAAGCAAACATATCATAATAATTTAGTAAGATAACACAATCATGTAAAATATACAATTGTGTTTAGGTGTCAAAACCTTGAAAATATCACAACCTTACAATGATAATTCTCAACTCAGAATTCAACAAGCTCCTAGGGGAGTCTTGCTAAATTTAATCAGTAACACGAATCTTCTCCTGATTAATATATGCCATCCCAGACCCGATGATCCAACATATATTAATAATCGTTTCTTTAGCCATCAAATTTATTAACAGAGCTCCTAGGGGAGGTTAATGAAATCAACATAAGTGTATAACTATTATTTCAATATTTTATCTATGATTTGTAATCACCACCTAAGGGTGTGCAACCATAAATCATGCTAAAATACCTTATTCTTTTGGAAATCCAACCCAGCACATGGTGAAATCCCTTCTTTGGGGTGGTCAAAACCACCATATGCTACATATAGACCAACAATGGAGGCTGTAGGTCCTCTCTTCGAAAACCTCCTCCTACTCATTCTTTTGAAATCAAAGTTTTATTTTATAAGCATGCATGCAGAATTTTCAATGAGCGGCACTCCCTATCCTATATGGCATGTCATCAATATACATGGCAAATCATATTATAATATAGACATGCAAAGCCATCACGCAAAATAATAATAAATAACTATAATATTATGGTTCTACCCTAGAGAAAAGAAAACAAAGATTACCAGAGAATAATCCAAATATATTATCGATTCTCATCTTTGAATCTTCAAATTGTATCCTTCTTTATGTAACTTCCATCCTCAAGTCTTCAATCCCTCATAGATTGAATACTCCATATTTCCGGTCATTTATAAATTTAATGTTTCTCAAAATTATCCTAAAAATAAAATCAAAACTGCATCGAAAAGCACACCTTTTTGAAAAATCACAGCTCTCTGTCGGCATGCCGATTTGTGTGATCGACCTGTTGATCATGATCCATCGGCTTGTCAATCTTTTCAAGTCAGCCTACCGATCATGACAATTCAACCTGTCGAATTGGAAAGTTCGGCCTACTACCAGAGCCATCAGATTTTTGCTCCGCTGACGGTCTGTCGAACCTAAATTTTGGCCTGACAATCAACATCCATCGACCTACCAGACCTGAAGGTTTGGCATGCCGATCGAGCAAAAACCACGCTTTTCAAAAAATACTATTTTTAATGCAATTTATCAATTTTATATTTAAACAATTCAAAAACATAAAATTAAAGACTTAGGAAATACCTAAAACGTTATCATCCATCTTTTAGATCCGTCTTTTTTGGATGATTATTTAATTATAAAATTCTTACAAATTTTAAAATTAAGTAATAATTCCTAGACGGAGATGATAGTCCGCCAACTAATTATATAAAAAACCTAGATACACATTCTAACCTCTAAGGAACCATAACCGGCATAAATTAATTAATTAAATAATAATTTAATCAACCATAATTAATTAATAAAAATTCACCATATAATCCATGACAACATATATAAATATATAGAAACCTAGAGTGCTAACTCTCTATAAAATTAAATCCAAACATAGGAGAGATCAAGGTCACATAATTTATACATATAGCATAATCACAAACTCGTAAATTACGTAAAAACCATGGCTCTGATACCAATTGTTGAAAAAATAGTATGCAACAAATTTTGAAACTTTTATACTATAGTACTTTTTAAAACACAAGTTTGACACGCTATATGCACAAATTAACCAGATCTTACTAACCTCGTAAATGCAGAAAAGCTTTCGCAATCCGTGAAAAGTATAAAGTTCTAGAATAGCCTCAACCAACAGGTCTTCTTTACTATTTTCTATCCATGATCAGAGTGCATGTGGGCGCACATCATTCAGTTTTTCCCTGGTGACTCTCCTTCCAACCAATTGAGAAAACCCAAAGCTATAGTTCGTGATGTGTAAACAATAGCTCTTAGGGAGTTATAGAGTCTCAATAGTAAAGTCTCACTCTTAATCTCTCAATTGATCTAATTAACTATGAGACTCACTCCCTATTTATAAAAGTTAGGACCAGAAGTCAGTACTTATCAGATAAAGCCCCAAAAATTCAAATCAATATCAAATCAAGAACAATATCTGATAAAATCTATGTGAAAACACGTGATTAATTTGTTGCTCGGTCGACAAGCCGAACTGGCAAATCAACCTGTTGAACTTACTTCATCGATAGGCAAAACTTAAAGATCGGCCTACAAAACTTACGATAAATGATCCCTACGAATATTTGTTTTTCACTCGAGATTCTTGGGATAAAGCCTCAGTTTTCATTCAAATAACCCAATAGAGAAGTTATCTAATTAAAACAATCATATCTAGATAATCTCTATGAAAATAAATATTCCTAATAATTCAACAAGTTTATCTTGAATTAATTTATTCAAAATTAATCCAACAGATAAACAGACATGAATTATCTAATCCTGATAATCTAACAAGTTTATCTTGAATTACTTTTCAAAAAATTAATTCAACTAATAAACATACATAAATTATCTGATCCTATCGAATTTTCAGCCAATCTGATAATTTGACACAAGTCATCAATTATTAAAAAGCATATTGTATCGTTATAGGATTTTTATGAGCTAACAAGGGGGACTTGATGGACCCATATAGTTCAAGCTCCCGATAATTATAAAACCCAATATCCCAGATGTACATTTCATAATTATCAACTCTAATGCTACTCCACTAAAAGCTTAGAGCTACACTCTTGAACTATATAGAATTATGAAGTCCGTATAACTAAGCCTCCATGACATATCATAATGTATCGTATCCCTATAGGATTATCCATGGATATCCATAATCGGCTTAAAGGCAAGTTCTGTCTTACCTTCTCGATTATTTTTTTCTTATGTTCTATTATCTCGCCATTAGAAAACTTACCATCCAAAAATAGTGTACCATTTGGTTACACCTATATATCCAAATGGTTGAACGCTCCAGTTTTTCAATTGCAGAATAACGCATATAAGAGGATATCAACTACTCTTGAAGAAAAACTATAGATTCCATATCTATGAATAACAGGTCTATGCTATCAAAAGTCATGCCTCCAACATATTGACATACGTACCACTATTAAAATTTAGATGTTACCTTTTGGTACATAAAAAGACATAAGTGAAGACAACGGGCCCACTATTCATCTCAGGATTAAGATACAATACATATAATTGTCTAAAGTGAATCGATTTGTCGAGACAGAATTATTATTCCAAATCAATTTACTTTATGTCCCGATCTAACATATCGTCACTTATGACAATGTGCCAATGTTTCTATTCTAGAGTCCACCTCTAATGGTCAAGACAAACTATCTCCTGTTAGGGATATAGACAACATAACAATCTTTGCATGAATAAAGCGCACAACTTTATTCCCTCAATTGCGGATCTTACGATTAAGACCATCACTTTAAGAATTGTGTCTTCTGCATTATCTATCCATCATATGCCCAATTCTTAAAGGTTTAGACCAACAGTCTCAAACTTTTGTTTGCTTATCATACATTCAAAAAATATGAACGACAAGAAGACAAGATTTGGTATATAAATGAATTCTTTATTGATAAAAATAGCTCCAAAACATATTACATATTTACTCCTTAGGGCATTTATGTCTAACACAACAGTCGCCAAGCGGCTCACTCTTGTTCAATCAAACGAGACGTGCCTGTAGTGGCCACTCCAATGTATGGGTCCTCCCCCTTGCACAGTTGGGTTACGACAGTTCCTTCCAAGAGGTCCAAAAATTCCTGTTCGGGAATAGTCCTATGCCCCAAGCTCAGGATTTGGGCCAACCAAGTAGCCCCTTCTTGTTCGATCGTCCTTCTAGTGTTTCCCTTCTCTACAGAGCTTGATTGGTCGAACTCACTTAAATTGGCATTTATTTTATATTCAGGAATTACCTGATCAAGTTTGAAGTAAGCAAAGTTTTTCAAGTTCGTAAGTTGAGTTTCTACTCGGCAACAAGATATGAGCTCTGAGAAATTTGTAAGTAAAGTAAACAAAATGAGATGGGGCTCCCCTATTTACATTCAAGAGTGGATGCAGAATACGAAGAGGTGCAACGATTACACTCGTCAAGGAAGCAACCAATAGCAAGTTGACACATGTCAGTCAAGCCTGACAAATCGCCTTAAAGGGCCTTTGGGATCCCATGGTCCCTAGAATGTATATCCAAGGAACATGTCAGTCGACTAACCCTGCTCAGGCAAAGTGCAACCTAGTCGAACACCGACCAGGTGCACTAGGGGGCTACTGTTGGAAGCATACTCAACACTCCTTGCCAAGGAGCTCACCTCAACTAGCCGACCACCTTTGCTTAGACAGAAGTCATTCTTGGAGCTTACATAGCTCCCCGTTGATCAACACACTTTCTCGAGGTGATCTTCGGGGCCACCACTTAAGATATCGCCTCCTCAGGAAGAACGTGTGCTTAGGATGAATGGATGTAGCCTAAAGCCAAGTATGCAACCCATTCCCAAGGATACCAAATGGCCTCACTACAACCCTTAGATGAAGGATTGTCCGCTTTCTGAGATTGTGACACTTGTCACCCACAACCCTAACACCATCATACAGACCGCCCAGATCAAGGGTCAAACCCGCTTTACACCCGATCCAGGTGCTGGGCTATAAATAGGAGCATCTATTTCACCACCAAAGTAAGTGGACTCTCTCATACCTAATTCTAGTCTCACTTTCAATCAAACAGGTACCGAACAAGTGTCAAAGAGCCCTTTATCGGCACCACAACGGTGTCCCTTTGACCTTCGAGACATTCCCTCTCCTTGCAAGTTCTCCCCCAAGAAGCCAAGACGAGTAGCGCAACCACACGTGGCATTGAGCGACAACAAGGTATCAATAGTCTCAATACTAATTTTGAAGAGGAAACGTTGAAATTCTTTCAAGTGTCAACTCCATTCCTTCTTTGGAAAATTCTCACGATTACAAACATGCATTAGATTTAAGTTTTATGTTATCATCTTATCAATTCGAGTGTTTTTTTTTTTTTTTTTTTTTTGAATTTTGAAAGAGTAACTGAGAAAATCTTATTAATATGGGGTAAAATTACAGAGACACATCATAAAAAGGAAGAAACAGTCCTCAAATGGGACCAGAAGTTTCGTCCCACTAAAACAAAAAACACAACTGTCCTACATAAATGAGGACCAATCCCGACTAAATCACTGAATAATAGCTCAGAGAATTCCTCTTCGGTGTGGATCCAAAGAGCGATATGAGCTTCAATCTTGTCCCAAATCGCAGCCACATCCTCCTCTAGACCTTCAAAAATACGTTTGTTTCTTTCAAGCCGTACTGCCCCACCAAATAGCAATCGTTGCAACCCGTCCCAAGGTTCTACATCTATTATTGGAATCCAAAACCAAATAATGCTGCTCCTAGTTCGTTGCAGCTGTGTGGAAACATCCATTTTATTCCCAATTCCTTCAGCCAATAATTCCAGTTCTTGTAAGAAAACGGGCAGCGTAAAAATAAATGATCCCTTGATTCTCCTTTCTTGCACAGCACGCACCAACTGTCAACTTGTTCGCTGAAGAATTAAGAGTAATACAAGCGTTTTTTAAATTTGTATTTTAACTCACGTCTGAATGTGATTTATAACATTAGAACCCAAACAATACGTTTTCATAAGCCTGAAATTATGAACAAAAATATACATTTTACGTGCCAAATGCTGCCTAGAGTAAAATGCGCATAACACAATGCTTACGCAAAACATGAGAAACTTGAAGCCTAGAACTATAATCTAACAGATGAGACAATATATATATATATATATATATATATATATATATATATGAATGTATATAGATAAATAGAGAGAGTCACGAGCAAAACAAAAGATAAATAGAAAGAGAGAGAGAGAGGAAAATTATGAACAGAAATTATACATTACATGACCAGTCATCTGGTATCTCCAAATCAAAGGAAACGTACATCAGTAGACTAAACCTAACCTATTTCAGTTAAAGGATGGATTTTGGAGAAAGCGAATAATCTAAATTAGGTTCGATGCTCAACCTTGGATGAGCAATGATATTCCCCCAGCTAAACAACACTATCACGCTATGGTATTTGAAATTCTCCACTGCATCAGACGAGCGCATAACCAACTGCAACTTCTGAGAAGAGCTCAAGACTGACTGCATAATATATTCATCAGATGTGAGTTGGCTTTTCCACATCATGTATAGGACAAAACCTTTGTCAAGCAATGGGATAAAGATGCATAACGCAGACAGCTTTCGCATGCTACCGGTCCTCTCACAAGCAAGTTAGAATTTCATACCTAGATAATATACCAGCATCCACTTTCTTTCCACTATTTGTGTGCCCCATTTTTTAGATGAAATCTGGCGGCAAAGATCAAGAAGCTGCATCTTTTGCTTGTGGCGAAAGATTCATTTCATCTATCAGTGGTGTATTTAAATCAACTCGATCTGTTTTTGGGGGAGCAGAATTTGCTCGATCTGTCACCAAAGGTTCGTTGTCCTTTTGATCTGTTTTTACAGGAATGATTTCCACTCCATCCGTCAAGTCAGGGACATCGTCCACTTGATTTGTTGACAATAGAACAGATTCCACTCTATCTGCTAGCAATGGACATGCTGAAGCAGCCTGAGTCTTTTGCTCTGTGTTTGCTTCAGCGCTTTCATATTCAGAAAGGAGATCCATAAATTCATTCAGCAATCGCTGGACCTTTCTATTTGTTGCCATAGCCGGAAGAATGTCTTCCCTCAAGAGTTTGTGTTTCCTCATTCCCTGTGGAGAACAATACACAATTCCCTGAGCATTCGAATAACTATGAAACCGCTAAAAGTTGAGTTGCAGATTTCAGGAAAATGTAAACCAATTTCGGAACCATAAATTATTAAGAGAAACCCAACTACTAAAATACCAGCCTCCAGTATAGCAGTTAGAAGCCCCTTGATCAGTAGAAATTGATTAATCAGTCAAAATTAGGAGAGAAATTAGAGTAAAAAAGAAGAGTGACAATAAATCCACCCAGCTCAGATAGACTATCTAATTTTAATTTAAAAAGGCCAGGGCATATTTTCAGTACCCTGTAAGAGAATTATAAAAGTCCTCCAACAAAGAAAAAATAATAACAGAGCCTTGTGTAAAAAGATTCGGAGGAGAAAAAGGGGGGGAATGGTTCGAGGGAAGGAGTATCTCATACAATGCCCTCAAGTAAAGGTCCAAGTAAAAAAAAAAATTGAAAACAAAAAATAAAAATAAGAAAAAGGTAGAGACAGACAGAGAGAAGGTGAAAAAACAAGTTCAATTTAGATCCCACATAACAGGAAGAGATAAATAATAGGTAGATAGAATAGGTATATTTTTACAAGAAAAGTTCAAGGTTTGACACAATTTACGCAATTTTGCCCATAAAAATTAATGCCCATAGAAGTCATGAATCATCATTAATAATTTGCCCTTTTCTCATGCACATGTCAATCATCATTATTCCAAGGAATAAGTAAGACGCTAAAAAGTTCGTATAAGAAAACTCACAAGCACAAAAGGGTCCCAAGCCAAGTTCTTTGTATCTGAAGATGTCTCTTCAGCCATCCCTGTTGGAGGTCCAAGAAAACTCTCACATACTTCTCGTAGACGAGATTCATCTGCTTCTCTGAAATAAACAGGGAGTATTTAAGAAGACCAGAAGATAATAAAAATCAATTTGAACCAAAAGAAACAAAAATAATAGAAAACTTTAGACAATTTCAGCAGAATATAAAATTGTTCAAGAATACAGGGATTGAGACCAGAGTCAGAAAATTACTTGGCATACCAAGTATGAGTTTATGCAACATGTTTGCTAAGAACTTGAAGATAAAAAATGAAAACTGCTATTTCCTATTCGGGGTAGAAGGCTAAAGCTATTCTTCAGGAGCTGCAGCTTGGACAGCAAAATGAGCAGACAAGTACAAAACTATCTCCAGATGAACACTAAACTGAACAGCTAAAAAAACTTACTAGCAACAATAAACAAGAAAAGAAATGCATTTGAAACAGAAAAGCAGTACTTGAATTACAAATTCTAAAAAAGAAAGGGAAAGAAAAGAAAACAAAAAAAAACCACCTTGCAAGAAAGCGTATGTATGACAGAAGACATTGGCGATATTCGTTAGGAGACTTCAAAGCCAGCGCAGAAGCCAACTGAGCTTCCAAATGAGCTCGTGTCTGCACTCCATCATCAGTCACCCTGCATAAGCATGTAACCATGGGTTAACTCAGAGAAGGACCTCATATACTATGTATGGAAAAAGATTATCTAACGACTGCTACAAGAATCCAGAAAAACAAAGTGGCCTCCACATCTTAGCATTGCACCAAATCAGATCATCATCTTAACAGTGAACCAGAAAAATCTACGATTAGGATCATGATATCAACAAAACACTTTCTGAAAAGGGAACATCATGAAGACACAATTGTTGGATACCAACCTGCTCCAACCTGGCTTTCTGGCCAAATATTTCCTAACATCGACCTGCAAGCCGGCCAGCTCACCGCTCTGAACTGAACCAAGATTCCAAGAGCTTGCAAAATTGGATGCGGGGAAACAATCATCCGCAACCCTCAGCCAACACATTAGGCTCATGTCAAAAAGGAAGGCGTGGCGAGTGGCAAGGACAACAAGAGGTGATCCAGACCTTGACAACTTTGCTGATATAACTTTGATTGACCCTGAAAAGTGCAGAAAATGTAAACAATGAAAAAATGGTCAGCACGAAACATATCCAAGTACCTTGCTGATTCACGGCTTTGAATCCAATGTAAAAATAAAAATAAAACAACAACAACAACAATACTAATAAAAAAAATAAAATAAATAAATAAATAAATAGAACCTATAAATTCTTACGCTTCACCATAAGTCTCAGGGTAATGTGGTACCTGCATCTTTGGCAGACAAATTTGAATTAGCAGCAAGCAAAGATGCCAATGAATCATGAAGAAGACAGTTTCGGTTGAACAGATCCCATAAATACAAGGATCCTTTTCTTGTGACCAATAACAACTTCCAGCACTCATCACAATCTATAAACGTTGCTGCAGACCCCATCATCATGGTTGGCATGGCACGTCTCCCACACTTTGTGTAAACCTTCTCAAAGTGAAACAATATATATATATAGATGGATAAAAGTTCCAACCAATTGATACAAAATTATTTGCGCCTACATAAAATTCATTATGGCAATAATACGACAGAATGCTTACAGGAAGCCTGACAACTAAGAACCTAATTATAGAATTCATTGGCGTTCTTAGAGACACTAAACTACATACAGATACATGTGGTGCACCAAAAATGCCAAATATCATCATCACTGTTAGTCAGAAGTAAAACAAGCTCGGAAAAATGATCTCAAGCTGGCAGGGGCATAATCAATCAAAAGGAATTGTCTCAAATAAGTGAAACAAATTTGAATTGCATTTCTCAGACAAATGAAAGCTCAGTAATTCCAAATAACTCGATTTTCGAGTTGGAATCATTTTCGAGTTGAGATTCCATTTAAGTTTAAAGCATTAAAAACATTGCCAAACTCCATAATAGTTTTAATGACCAAGCGCCAAAACATCCAACCATGGGTATAGATCTAATCTATAGTAGCTAACTCCACCACCCCCAATATGCTAATTTTGTATGATTTTCATTGCAAGGGAGGAAGAAAGGGTAAGACTACACTGCCAGGTGACCCAGGTTTCAAACCTAAACAGCCCAATTAGCATTTATTCGCTAACCATCACTTCATAAAAAAAAATTGTGAATCACGCCTTGTACAATAAATTTTGAATGTAAAGCACAGTAAAATATTTCCCAAGGGAGGAAGTTCAACGCATATATACTTGTAGGAGCAAAATATTCAAATGTGCCATGAATGATAACTCCCTTGTCAAGATCTCATTACAGGACCTATTTGGTGCAACTGAATAGTTATCAAATTTTTTAATGATTAAATCATGTCAAGTGCAATTACCAACAATGAGATATCCAGTTTAAATATTTGCACTTGGAACTTATGATTATAATTAATTATTATATGAAAACGGTCAAAACTGGGGATTAAACAAAAGAAGAAAGAAAAAAAGGAACAAATTCAACCAAAGAGAAAAATAGACTTATGTGCCATACCTGCAGGCATCCATCTTCACATCCAACAGCCCAGAAGTTGGCATTTCCAGCTAAAACAGTGACTTTACCAGAGATCCTATCAGACCAAAGAGTTTGAGATCCCCTTGTGCACGTAATTTCTGTTTCCTTCATAATGAAAGTATTTCCCATGCCAACAATGTCGTTCATAGCATGTTCTCGTGGTCGTGATTCCAAGCAAGTTGGAATGGTATCTTCGCCTTCTTTTTTGTCGAACACCCTGATTGATAGACTAATACTACAAGCACCAGATGAAATACAAGCCTTAATACTGCCCGACTGTTCCACATTGATGCTTCCATCTCTGCCTGGAGAAGCAGAAACCTTCTCAATAAGAAGGCTTTCAGTAATAGTAGCCCTTGCAGTGACCCCCGATCGCTCTTTCAAATCAGAGGTTTTGCTCAAGTTTCCCCTAACAGAACTTTCCCTAATAGCAGCTTCAGCAGGAAGCAATTCCTTTCTATTGTCAGAAGATGCAAGAGGGAAGTCAAGCGCTTGGCCCTGAGTCCCAGAAGAAATATTTTCCTGCTGAAGAGGCACTCCAACTGCTTCTGGAATAATCCTCTTCCTGCCATCAGGGCGTCTATACTCCCTCTGCTTCACAGGACTTGCAATACGATTGGATTTTGGAACCTTATTTAGCCCATCACCAGTAGCTCCTCCAGTTTTCTTCCTATCATCAACTTGAGGGTCAGAAGCCTTTGTTGCAACTCTAACATCAACAGAAGTTTTCGTAAGCGCCTGACTCTGCTGGATATCTGGAACAACTTTTTTACTAGGTAGGACTTCCTTGGCAGAAGCTGCTTCAAGCAATAACTGTGCTGGAGTTTCTGCTAAATTTGCCTGTCGACCTCTTACATCACCATACCGACTTCTCTTTAACTCATCCAACTCAGCATCACTAAGCCTGTTACCAAGCTCTTTTGCATCAAAATGGAAAGAAGCCACTGAACCATCCAGGGAACACGCAAAAAGCGAATAGCCATCAGGGCTCCTGTTTGTAAAAGGAGAAAACAAACGTTAACAAAACTAATAAGAACAACCAAATTAACAATAAGAAAGACAAAAATCAAAGTGGTAAAAAAAGGAAAAAAGATGAAGATTATGCTAAACAACATTCTGATTACGCATATAACAAAAATCATAAACATACCAGGATAAATCCACAACACTTTGAGAAAAGAAATGCTTTGCCACAAAGAGAGGACGAGGACTTGCAGTTGTCCACACAGTTATTGTTCGATCCTGACTCCCAATTGCAATTACATTATATGGTTGTGGTTCTTTAACTCCAGCCTTCGAAGCCCCATTTGTCCATCCCACAGGTGCAGCTTTCAACTCCTGAGAATTGGTGAGATTCCTTCTGAACATTGAATGATTAAACTTCACCACTATTACAGGGGCATTATGTCCCAAAAAATCAAATGTTGCAGACCATTCGCCTCTCTCTAGAACAGGTGCAGAATGCCTAGGCTTTTGGAACCCATGAGTAGTGGTAATAAAGTGACCACAAGGGGACCATCCAAGTCGCCTGAAAAAGGTAGATCCAAGCTGAAAGCACAAAATCCCATTAGAAAGCAATATAAAATATTTGTCTTAAAGCACAAAAACACAATAACGCATACCGATTTTGCCCAGTGGCCATCTGTCCTATGAGCAAGACTCCAGTCACTTGTTCGCCAAATGATAACAGTCTTGTCATCAGATTGACTTGCTATGAAAGATCCGATGGGATCCCAAGTCACACCTTTTACCAAACTAGAGTGACCCCTAAGAACTGCAGTACAAATGCCATTGCTCATATTCCACACGTGTACAGTGTTATCCAAACTCCCACTAGCCAACGTTGAGTCATCTGGAGACCAATTAAGATCCACCTACTTTAGGCATGTAAAAAAAACTCCCTAGTTAGATGAGACTCACTGCAGTTATTGAAAATTCATTGTGGTTTCTAAACGGCAAACTGAAATAATGATCCGATCCCTTCCTCTTTTTCAAGAAGGTTGTATGACAAAACCATACTTCAAAAGGAGAAATTTCAAACTGAAAAAAAAAAAAGGACAAATACAAAACAAACTTATCGCTTAAACTAAAATCAAGATTATAGTGATCTTTTTGAAGAAAACATAGTTCATTGTTGAAAGCAATGCCATTACCACGTCTGCAGTATGCCCTCTTAGAGTCAATACAACTTTCCAATTCTCAACATCTGGGGGTTCTCCACTGCCAAACTCTGTTGTCCCTGAACCAGGCTTCCTCTCATGAACTAAAATCACTTGATCATCAGAGCCTGAAGCAAGATATCTACCATGCTTAGCCCACCTGACACAGTTGACGGATCCAAAGTGATCACGAAGTGTTGCAAGAAGCCTTTGCGTTGATTCTTCATTATCCAACTCTCTGCCAAGAGATTTCATGTTCCATATTCGGACCTGTGGTTGAGAGAGTATGTAAGGATGAAGACTTCCACAACAAATGAACCATATAAATTCGGACTAAAATGCAAGCTGCCACAAAGAGCTATGCAAGATTTTCTTTTTTTTTTTTTTTTTTGCCCCCTCCCATTCGTGAGACAATTTAAAGGGTACAGTGCAAAAACAGTACTTATGGGAAAATCAAAGAACGCAAGATAATGCAGAGAGTGGTAAAACAATTTCCTCATTAGGAAGAAATGAGCCTCAAGTGGTACAGCAGCAAAGCCAATATTTATTCTTGCAAGGATAATAAAGCACTTCAGTTATTTCAAGTAATATTAACCAAAAAAACACATTTTACATGGGGCATGTACAAAAAATAAGGGGCCTCGAGAGTCAGAGAATTCTTAAACACTTAATCTGCATATAAATCACCTTTCACAAACCAATTAATCCCCAAACAAGATCCATGATAATCATTGAAGCAAAATTAAAACACTCCCCAGAATAAAAGAAGGTAACACAGTAACACATAGCAAGTATTCAATCTTCAAGTTATGAAAACTCCAGTCCTATTCAAACAACTACACCTAATATTTGATAGGGTCAGCTACATTATTTTTTTCTTCTTTCTTTTTATTCACGGAACACAGACGCCAAGGGTTATAATGCACCAATATGCCATCCTACATCTTCAAGAAACCAAAACAAAATCCAAGCGATGAAAAAGAGTTCACCAATGACAACAAAAAACCTTGATGTCCTTAAAGAGTAGAGGCTTCCACTATCAATATTACATGCAGAATGCTCAATCAAAAAAAAAAAAAAAAAAAGAACAAAACAAAAAAAAACAAAGCCACGCACGCACAACAACGACAACGACAACGACAACTACCCACTTCTCCATTTTTTTTAAGAAAAGCAAATTAAATACACACACAAGCACTGTACCTTGTGGTCACCCCCACCAGTAGCGAGCCTAAGCCCACCAGGCTGAACATCAATGGAGAATATCTGCATTCCCTCATGCCTTACCCAACTAGGCTTCTCCGCAATCATTTCCTCTACTTTGCTTCCAAAAACTAAGACCAACCTTCTTCTTTTTCTCCTTTTCTCGGCTGCAAATTCACAGAAGAAAAAAAAAAAACCCTAATTGAACAGTGGCAAAAGGAACCATTTCGTCTTTCAGAGCCAAAAAAAATAAAAAAATAATAATAATAATAATAATAATTCTAGTAGTAGAAGTAATTACAAACACGAAATTCATCTTCTTACTTGAAAATCCGCCAAAAGGGATGCAAAATTTTGGTTTAGAAACAAAGGAAACCCTAGAACTAAAACTGCTGAGATTTCAAAGTTCTTGAACCGGTAAAACACCTAGTTCATGAAAGCGGAAGAAATTCACGAAATCCCTAAAGAAGAAACATAACCCTACAAAGAGAAGATCGAGGAGTAACTTTCTTTTAACGGTCAAATCCTCTAGAAGTAGAAGATTGTGTTGTGTGAATGTGTGGGTCACCGGGTTTTGGCGTCCATGCTTACAAAAGACGGCACAGGGTGACAATGACGTTGGAGAAAAAAGGAAAAAGAAAGAGGAGGAAAGAAAGGAAATCAGAAGGGAATCTTAACATTAGGGTCCCTTTTGGTAAGTAGATTCGAAAAGTAATTTAGTTTGAATTAGTATGATTTGAATTAATATTTGAGTCAGTGATTTGAATTATTATCTGAATTATTATTTAGATGTATATTTAAGTTTTAATTTGAGTGTGAAATAAAATTAGAATATGTGTTTGGAAAGGTAATGAAAATAGTTTTTGATTTATTAATAAATCTAACAAAATCTTAATGTTAATGATCTTAAAAAAATATACAATATAGATCTTAATTTATTCTTCTCTTTGCTGGGAACATAATGAAAAAAGAATCATCTCATTTGGATATCAATAATGAAGTTATGATTTTTTTCCCCAAATATAGAAGAAACAATTTCAATTTTTACTGTAGAGATATCCGATTATCAAAAGTTTAAGAGAGTTAGAACTCTTAGGGTCTGTTTGGTAAATGAATTTGAATTAGTGATTTAACTTGAGTTAGTATGATTTGAATTAGGATTTGAGTTAGTGATTTAAATTGTTATTCGAATTGATGTTTGGATATGTACTTAAGTTTTAATCTGGGTATAGAAAAAAATTGAAATTTGTGTTTGGAAAGATAGTAAAGATAGTTTTTTATTTATTAATAAATCTAATAAAATCTTAATATTAATAATCTTAAAAAATATACAATATAGATCTTAATTTATTCCTCTCATCATTAAGAATACAATGAAAAAAGAATCATCTCAATTGGATATCAAATAAAGAAATTATATTTTTTTCTCAACTATAAGAGAGAAAATTTTAGTTTTTACTGTAGCAAAGATATCCGAGTATCAAAAGTTTAAAGGAAATGAGAACTTTGAAAACTGGGATTCTTGATACTCAAATTATTCAGATTTTAGGGGAAACAAATGCGTATATAAAGGATTATTGATACTCGAATCCAAATTTGAGTCAATTGAGTTCAAAGAATGTATGAAACAAACATACCCTTAAAAACTTGGATTCTTGATACTCTAAGAATTTGAATTTTTGAGGAAACAAACACGTATCTAAACTCGAATCTAAATTTGAGTTTATTGAGTACAAAAAGTACTCCAAACAAACAACCTCTTAGTTTTCGTTTTAGAAGCACAAAATAAGCACGAGGCGACCGGTAGCAAGAGATCGCTATCCATGGTGCTTGACAAATCCATTCAAATAAGTTTATCAAAAAAGAACATCTACAAAATAACATATTTATGTTAGTATATAAGAGTTTTACTGTTAAGTGTTCAAATTTGGGAGTTGTATAGGGTGTTTGATAAGTGTGATTATAATCAAATTTCTGGTTCAAAATACTGTAACATGTAAGAGCTTTATATTATAGTAACTTTTGATCTTTTACTATAATATATGAGAGCTTTACACTATTTAATAACATTCTCTCTATACTTGCTAAACACTTTATTAACTTATTTGCCAAAAGCAAGCTTGGCTATTGTGGGAGCATTTGTGTGTATTTCTTATAATTTTTTATATAGAGATCTAAAGTTTTTTAAAAAGTGAAGGAGTATATTAGAAAAACTTAAAGTTTAGTAAGGTCCATTTGAGAACAAAAGATTTGAAACAAAAAAAAAAAAAAACAGACCAAACAAACAAGTTGATCGAAATGCAAGTTTTAAAGGGTGTTTGGTAAACGTGGTTAGAACTGAAGAGGTGTTTGGAATTTTAATTTCAAGCATCAGTTACAACTGTGAACAGTGTAAAACTCTAAATAGTTATAGTAAAGAACAAAAAGTTGCTACAATATGAAGCTCTTATATGCTATAGTTCTTAAACTTAAAATGTCAGTTACAATTAAAGTTTCAAACGAAAGCTAAAAACTTTTGATCTGAAAATTACATGGTACATTCACTTTTTCTAGTTATTGTAGCAGATGGGAGCTTTACACTAAAGCAACCAAAATTTTAGTTAGAATTGATTTTTAATCAAAATATAAGTTTTGATTAATTGTGCGGGATAGAGGACAAAGGAAGCTAAAAAAGAAAAAGAAAATAAAGTAAAGGGAGGGAAAGGAGGAGGAATAGAAAAGAGCAAAAAAAACACCCGTAAAAATGAAAAAAAAAAAAAGGATATGTGCCCACACCACAAAGAAGAGCATATTAGCTCTTTTAAATATATACAAGTTACATGTAGCATGTGAAGAATAGTTTTGTGGATTTTATTCGTGTGTCAAAATTTTGAATATTGATTTGTGTTTTTTTTATATCACTTCATGTATAAAAAAATATCTAGATAGGATATATCTAATAAGAATCACCTTTATGAGATATAATTAGAGAAAATATTTTTATGAGAAAATAATGATTGAAAGAGTTGCATAAAAAATGTTTAAAAATAGACATTTGAAGAAAAAAGTGTTTTGGTAGACTAATTAATTAGGGACACATTTGTAAAAATTACTTAATCAGAGCAATAGAAAAAACTATTTTAAAGAAGTGCATCTAAAAAATTAAAATATAAACGAGCCTTTAGCAAAAAAAAATTATTAACAAATTTGAAAGAAAAATATTTTAATAGAAGTAAAGCAAAGAAAAAAATAATATTTTTCAAAGAGTCATATTGCAAATGAGAAAAGTGTTTAGTAAATTTTAGAGGGAAAACATGTAATGCCTTAACCCCCATGGGGCCCACCTAGCGAGACCCCTAACATGTTAGGTCTTATACTCGTTACTCATATGTATTATCCTCTTTGGGCTCCTAGTAGTCCTTAATGATTTCTTCGTGTCCCCCAATGCTTGAATCCAAGACCTTTCTCTTTATAAGGTTCTTAAGTCAAATATTGATAATTGGTACCAACACAACTTAAGAACCTTATAACGAGAAAGGTCTTAGGTTAAAGTATTGGGGGATGTGAACAAATCTCTAAGAGCCATTAGGTGCCCAGATAGGACAGTACGTATGAGTAACGAATATAAAACCTGATTATGTTGGAGGTCCCACTAGGTAGGCCCCATGGAGAATTGAGGTGTTACATTCAAGGTTGGAAATTTGGGTCCATGGGTCGAGTTGAGCCCTTGTTTAAAGAGTCAACACGCCAATCTGAACCCAACTCGTAACCTGACAGGTCAAAAAAAGCCCAACCTGGACACGACTTGACGTGTTGACGGGTTGACCCAACCTAACCCGTGCAACTCGCCTTTATGAAATTTAAAGATCTGATCAAAAATTTCTTTGGCATAAATAAATAAAACAAAACATATCTTTAATTCATAAAGCACAAACTAGCAGCAAGAAGGTGACTGCACAAAAAATTGATCTACAATTTTAATAAAACTACATAAAAAATTAATCTGCAGTTCTAATAACCAAAACGGCGGCACTAGTAACAAGAAGAAGTAGGCAGCTAGGGGAGGCGAAGGGGAGATTGCGGCAAAGCAGTCACCGAAGACAGGGAAAAAAATGCTAGAGTAGATGACAAAGGAGGAGCTAGGGGTGAGGTCAATGTTGTGAATGCTAGAGAGGATGCCAAAGAGGACGTTGGGGAGGAGCAACATAAAAATGAAATTGCTGAAGATGAAGATGAAGAAAGAACTAAAGATGAATGGCAGTTGGAAAAGTAGATGAGCTCTTAGCAAGAGTTTTTTGTTTTTATGTAGGAGTCCTTTTAGCTAGGTTTCATTGGGTATTTATGTTGGGCTTCAAGTACCTTTTGAAATAAAAGCTTGGACCAAGCCTTTTCTTTGAGCTTTTACTGAAAAAGATGAAATCTAACAACAAATTTACAATAAATAGGTGTAGCGGGTTGAAATTAGGTCAAAATCAGGTTGACAGGTTGGACCCGAACACAACCTAAAATTATTTCGTGTCAAACGGGTTCGACTCAATTTCAACCCGTACTTAATTTTATCAACCCTAACCCGTACTTTTTCGTGTCGGGTTGTCGTGTCATGACCTAAATTACCGGCCCCAGTTACATTAAAATAGAAAAAAGATTAAAAAAGCAAAAGAAAACAAAATAAGAAGGAAAAATAGAGAAGCTGTGACATGGCAAAAAGAATTGGGTGACAAAACTCCTTCGACTCTTTTATAGATGTATAGATATAGATATACAAATGGAAACACACGATCTGTGCATATTTAATATGTTACATTTTTTATACAAAGATCTAAATTTTTCCAATAATTTAAAGTAGCCTTCCAAGCACCTTCATCTTATTCAAAGGCAATCGCATTATAAATAATAAATAGTTATGAAGTTCACATTCGATAAAAAAATATCTTAGAGGGTGTAAAAAAACATTATTTAAGTGAGTAGATATATGAAATAAAATTATTAAATGATAGAAAGAAATTTAAAGAAAAAATTACTATTTTGATGAAATTAAATTTAAAATAAAAGATATAAAAGGATTATATGAGAAATAAAGCAAGAAGAAAGAGAAAAAAACAAATAAAAAAACGAAAACAAGAAAATTGTAATAAAAATAAACAGGAACAAAATGTAGAGGCCGATTTGGTGAAGAAATTTAGGAGGACATAAAAGCATAAATATATACATAAGTACATATTTGAAAAAAGTATTTTTTTTAGGTAATGAAAAAAGATTATTATGTAACAAGAATAAATTAAAATATAACGAAATACATAATCCAATTAAAAGTTATAAAATTATGCAAGGAGAAAAAGAAGTATAAGGGGTGTTGGGTCCAATTTAGAAAGCCTAAATTAGCAGCCCATATGGTTTGCCCTGAAAATGGCAAGTAATCATGAGACTAGAGTAATCGTAGCAAGTCCAATCCGAGAAGTTGATTATCGAATACCCAAAGTTGATTTTAGTTGAAAGAAAACATGTTAAACTAGGTGCCCTAAAGATTAAATGATGTAATAGTTTTTGGAGACATTTAATCAATAAAGAGTTTATTATTTATTTTCATATATCAAGTGTTGTCCACTTTATGTTCATTTATGTCGAATGTATGATAAGCAAACAAAAGTCTGAGATTGTAAGTCTAAACCTTTAAGATCATGCATATGATAAATAGATTATGCGGAAGACATGAATTTTAAAGGTGACAGTATAAATGATAAGGTCTATATTTGAGCGAAAAAAGTTGGGCACTTTATTTATGTTAAGATTGTTACGTTGTTAACATCCCTAACAAAGATAACTTGTCTTAGTCATTAGAGTTGGACTCTACAAATAGAAACATTGCTATATTGTCATTGGTGACAACATATTGGATCAAGACTAAAGTTGAATTGATTTGATTAATAATTCTAGTTATATAAACCAATTCACTTTAGACAATCATATTTGTTACATCTCAATCTTGAAATAAATTAATCAATCCGTATTCTTGACTTGTGTCTTTTGATGTACTAAAGGATGACATCTTGAATTATATGAAGGTATGCATACCAGTATGTTGAAGAGATGACTCTTGATAGACATAGACTCACTATTCATAGATATGGAATCTATAGCTCTTTTATAGAGTTAATGATAGTCTCTTATAGGCATCATCCTATAATTGAAAACTAGAGCGTTCAACCATTTGTATATAATATATACGTGTGTGTAACCAAATGGAATGCTATTTGTATTGGTTAAGAATCATAAGTATTCCAATGGTGAGATAATGGACCATAAGATAAATATAATCGAGAATGTAAAACGAAATTTATCCTTAAGCTGATTATGAATATCTTGTAGGGATGTTGCACATTATGATATATCATGGACGATAAACTTATTAGAGTTTAGTAATTTATATATAGTTTAAGAATGTAGCTCAAAGCTTTCAGTACAATAGCTTTAGGGTTGATAATTATAAAATATACATGCCTGGGATATATTTTATAATTATAGAAGCTTGATCTATATACGTCCATCGGGTCTCTTTTACTAGCTTATAATATTTCCTATAATGATATGTGTCTTTCCTATAGATTGATAACGTGTGTTATTTATTATATTTGCTAAAATTTGATTGATTGGATTCAATAATTCATGTATGTTTATTGATTGAATTAATTTTATGAATTAATTCAAAATAAACGTGTTGAATTATTTGAAATAGATTTTATTTGTATAGGATTACTTGTATATGACTGTTTTAATCAAATAACTTCTATATTAAGTTATTTAAATTAAAACTAAGGCTCTATAAAGGATACCCGGGTTAAATACAATGGGATTTATCTAATTAATTCAATTCAAGTGAATCAAACAAGTCTGAGAAGCTGAAAAACATGTCTGCTAAGTCAGCATGGACCTCGTGGTCGATCGCCATGCATAGGGTAAGGTCGATCGCTCCTACTTTTTTCAACAAACGCGTTTTAAGTGTTTTTAGCTTGAGATTTGATTCTAACTCTAATTTTAAGGCTACATCTGATAAGGACTAGTTCCAATCCGACCTTTATATAAACCCCCAATCTGACCTCTATATAAAGGGAAAAATTTTCTATTGTTTCTTAGATCACTTAAGAGATTTAGAGAAGAGTATTGTGCTAGGAAGACTCTAAAACTTCCATAGAGCTATTGTTCAACATCTTGAATCTTAACTCTTGGTTTTCTCAAGTGGTTGGAAGAAGAGGTCGCCTGAGGAAAGGCTGAACGACGTGTGATTACCCGCACTCTAATTGTGGAAACAAAATAGCAAGAATGTCTAGTTGGTTGAAGCTCTTCCGGTAGTTTTCTCTTGTAGCAATTCCTAAAGTTTTTTGGTCTATTAAGAGGTACAAAAAATCTCTTATTAATTTACATACGTAGTATGTCTAACTTGTTTTTTTAAAAAATATTTTAACTAAAAATTTTAAAATCCATTGTGTAATCATTTTCCAACACCACAAAGTAACAATACTAAGCCACAGTCTCGAAAGCAGACCCATTGCTTAAGAGTACAAGCATGGAGCTAATGGTAGTCCAACGTGTGTCCCATTACACCCATTATCCCTCAAAACCCACTATACGACGTGTGGAGCCCATTAAATGAGGCACAAGCCCAATCTTACCTATATAAAGAGGCCTAAATTTCCTCAAGGAAGAAGATTACTGATAGAATGAATTTATTAGTGATCCCAACTTATGTATTTGATTAGTTTTTTAGTGAATTGATAGTTTTTATTTTATGTTTTGATGTTTGTTTTAGTTTAAATGAAATTTACTTAATTGCGTCTTTTTGTTATAGTTTATTTTACTTTACTTTACTTTATTTTTATTCCTTTAGTTTTTTTATTATTTTTAGTTTTAATTCTTTTTTACTTTTATTTTATTTTACTTTTATTTTTTATTCTAATTTTTATTTGTTTTGGTAGGTTAAAGTGGCATTTTGGAGCTTTTGGTCAGTTAAGATTAGTACAGGCATCAGGGTTGTTCAAAACAGATTCATGCGGCCACGCCATTTTGGTGCTCGTGGCCATGCATCTGCCATTTCACCCTAGATCGAAATTTTCAAAGATGCATAGTGGCACACCCTGTTTTCTTGCCCCCATGCATGTGTCTTAACCAAAGATGGTGCTGTTTTTTAGGCTAATTTGAGTAGAAATTCTCCAAATGTTTTGGAGGCATATAAATACAATTTCTAGGGTTTTATGCAAAGGGGGTGACTTGATTGTGTTGTTTATTTGCACTATGATGGGCTAATTTTTTAGTTCTAGGAATTTGATGTAGCTTTACTTGAACCATGTTTCGAATATTTGGTTATTGCTAATGAAATTTCATTTCAATTCATTTCTATGCACTTTGCTCAATACTTCTAATTTACTTGGCCAATAAATTCGTTAATTTAGATATGTGGGATTGACACTTAGGAGAGAGAATTTCATATGTTAGATTCAAGTGATACAGCCTAAGTGTTTTTGAGTTCGAGAGGCCAATAATATTTAGGCAATCAAGTGTGAGGCTTATACTTAATGAGTATATATACATTTGGGTAGATAAGGATATCGTTTTAAGTGTCTATACATATTATCTCCTTGTCACCTGGGAGAGGTAATGAGGTGAAAGTAGAGCCTTGGTTGATGAATTGAGTGAAAAAAAAAATAGCAATGGCTGAATACGATAAACATATAAATTGTAAAGTGAAATCAGCCCTCAAAATCCTTTACCAATAGAGTTTTCCGTTACCTATCTTTGATTTTTGTGTTTATTTCAATTGCTTCTTTTAATTTAGTTTTTAATTTATCCACTTTAATATTTAATTGCTTAGATAAAATTGGGTTATTTTAATTGTAGTAATTAGTAAAAATTTAAGATACAATCCTCGAGAGAATGACACTTCACTCCCACACTTTATAACTTCTAACGACCCGTGCACTTACAAAAGCAAAACACACATGTGAATAGTTATGCGCTAGATACTTATGACTGAAAGTAGACGAATTGTAACTTTCTATTTTTCATTTTTCTTTTTTCTCGAAGAAACTCTATGCATTTGTACTTATTTTGATGATAGTCAAAAAGTTCGACAATGGACATAGCTCAAATTACTGAGTGAACTACTATAAATCTTTAGAGCATTGTTTATTTTTTCCATTTCTTGTTCGTGATTCTAATTTGAAGGTTTAAATATATTATTACACAATTTTGTATTGCTAATAAGAATTCTACAAGGTTTTAATTATGGTGATCATGGGCTCAAATAATCAAAATTAAGTGGAATTCTAATATAATTTTTATTCTACTTCTGACCATAGATCCAATGTCTACAAAAAAAAAAAAAAAAGAAAAAGAAAAAAAAACTAAAAAAGAAAAAATATGTAAAAGTGATATAATTAAGTGGGTGATATAAGAGCTAAACTACCAAAAAAAGAGACATATAAGAGGTATGTAAGGGCACATGTAAGGACTAAAATATATTTACAGGGATACATTTAAGAAAATAAAAAAGTAACATTATTATCAAAGTAATATATTTAAGTGGGTACGAATACTTAGACATACGTATAAGAAGTAAATATATATATATATACACACTGTAATGACCGAGAAAATTTTATTAATAAAACCTAATATTTAATTAGGTTTAATTAATAAATTTATTTTTAAAAATGTGATTTTTGTAAAAGTTGTAATTTTTGTACAAAATTACGACAAAATGTGAATGAACGACATTGATCGCAAATTTTATGGTAAATATGTTGCAATGTTGGATATGGTAAAATACAGATTTTATGAGTTGAATTACTCAAAAATCTGTAAATAATATCCATAAAATAAATTTTATATCACAATTAATTGTAAAATTATGGTACAAACGAGTGGATAATTAGAAGGTAAATAGGACACAGAGATTGTCCAAATCCTAACCTAGGATAGAAAAGAGGCTGGAGCAGTATAAGAATACTACTAAGTGAAAACGTAGATATGAAAAATGTTATGATTGGCCTCCAACATTGAACAAAAAGTAAGTTAAATATTTTTATACAGTCTAAGGATAAGAAATACACTATTTTGACCACAGTAGTATAAGAAAAATACTGCGTGACGAAAAACTACACTGTGTGAATTTTGGGCCCAACAAAGTGGACACTCCTTGGTTTGCTAATGGGCCACATGTCATAAAAAGTGGCCTAATAGCATGTTGCCACCTAGGGGTCATCAAGTGGATGACTATGAGTCACCAAGTGGGATAAGGATGTATTTATGGCTTGTTTATCACAAATTTTCTTTCTTTCTTCTTCCTCCATTTTTAGCAGCCATTGTTAGACCTTCAAGAAATTTTTCTCAGCCTCAAACTTTGCAAAAATAACCCCAAAACAAGTTTTAGAAACAAGCTCAAGGATTTTCACAATATTTAAGGTAAAATTCCAAACTTTTTAACTAGTTTTCAAGGGGTTTTTCATGGGTTGAAGGGAAATATTAACCCATGGTATTTTTGCATGAAAAGGAAGCTTAGAAGGAAGTTCAAAGGGAATCTAAAAGCTTGAAACCAAAAGGAAGTTATTTTGGTAAGTTTTGGGTTTTAAAGTTTTGCAATTTTAGGAATTTTGTTTGGATTTTTATTTTCTCAAACCTATATGAGTTCTTGAGCTTATGTTTGATGAAATTTCATGTGAATGTTATGAATGGCATGATTAGATTGTGAAATTTTGGTTTATGGTCCAAAATGGTAGTTTTGCATAAAATGATATTTTGTAAATTTGAGGTTAAACTTTGCAAAAATGAGGTTTAAGCATGAGAATAATTTGATTTAGGCATGAAATGGTTTCTACAGGGGTAGATTCTCAATTTTGAAAAGGAATTTTACAAAAACATCCTAGGGACTAAATTGAAAGAAAAGTTCTTTTCTCGATAGAATTAAAAAATGGCCAAAAACGCCCTTGTACAGTGAGATTTTAGGAAAAGTTAAAACATAAAAGTTGTAGATCTCGATGAAACTGGTGAATATGATAAACTATTCGTCGAAAAACTCAACCGTTTGTGAGTTTTTGAATTTTCAAGAATTTGTTAAAAGTGAAAACGTGTTAAAATGACAAAAACGTTATTTTTTAAAATGATTTAATGTATGGTACTTCAAGCAAAAATGTTTCTTATAAAAAAATAGGAAATTTTGGTGTAAAGTGAATAATTTTAGCCCGAGGGACAAAATTGTCAAAATTTTTGGTTTAGGGACTAAACTATAAAGTTTTATGAAAAAGGGGCATAAGTGTAAAATAAAGGGATACGAGCCACTAGGATATTATTTTTAAGTTAATACGTGGCAGTTTTTGTTAAAATAATGGATCGAGCTCAGGTAGATCAGTAGGAGCATGGAGGGCAAAATCGTTATTTTTACCCGAAAAACCCGAATAGCTCTAAAAAGGTCTCAAATGAGAAAAGAAAGTGATTAGAAAGACTCTCACCTTTCGTAAGTGACGATATGGTAGAATTAGATAGAAATAAGAAAATTAGTGTTTGTAGAGTTGTACGCAGTCATACAACTCAAATAATTAAGTAACGAACATTTTATAATGAAACGTATGGGAATTGGCTAATAGTTTTGTAATTAGCCAACTGGATCCTAGGATTCTAGGAGAAAGGAGACCAAAATTGATTTTGCAATGTTCGAAAATAAGTAAGTACCCTTCCCACCTATAGTATAAAATTGTTGATGTAGAATGTGTGTATATGTGCATTAAGGTATATATTACGATGTAAACTTGTATGTTGCCATGAAACGAATACCTAGAGGTATAGAATCGATACCTGTGTGTATACGATTAGAATACTTAAGTGTATAATATGTTATGTATTGTTATGTACAATATATTGTGTACCTGTGTATACGATAATGAATACATATATGTATATAAAGTAGGTACTTGTATGTACTCTGCCATGCATACGAACGTATATATCACGAATAACATGTGATTATCATTTCATGCCTAACAACCATATTAAATAGATTGATAAATATGTCACCAGAAGTTAAGAATAGTGTCTACCGACTCCCGAAGTAAGGAGAGTTTAAAGGATAAAATATGGTTACGGTGTTGCGTAGACCTAAATGATATTGCGTAATGGTACGAACACTTGGGCCCTAGTGAAAGATAAGAAATGATGAAGATAGGGAATGTTCATAAGAAAGCATAATTGAATCATGTATTCATTTGATTGTCCATGTGGGATATATGAGACTTACTAGGCGTTAGCTCATTAAATTTTTCATGCTATAGGTATTCCAACGAGAAGGTCAAAATTGTATGTTTCTGTTGTATATATGTATTAAGTTGTTTTGAAACGGAATGTTTAAAAAGAAAGAAAAATGTTGTAAAAGTAAGAATGATTATGTAAATAAAAGTGTGTGAAAGTATTTTGAGAGTTGCCAAAATTATTGCAAAGTAAATTATTTATTTTAGTTTCAAAAAAAAATCCTAAATTTTTGCCCCTATGTAAGTAAGAAAGAGTTTGATCATAGTCCGAAAAAGCGGGTTGTGACACACACACACACATATACACATGAGCACATTTTTTTTTTAAATCACCTGAGCACATTTTAGGGGATAGGAGGTGGAGCTTTTTAGTGGTAATAACAAAAGAAATGTATATAAGGTAACATATGATAAATAACATTTCTAAAAGGGTAAGAAAATTACTTAAGAGGAATTTATTATAAGAAAAATAATTTAATGAAGTGGATATGATATTAGATAATATATAAAGAGAAAAAACAAAAAAAAAAAAAGAAGTTAAAAGTAAATAAAATGAAAGTGAAAGTCCAAAAGATAATTAAAAAAGGAAGGGCAAGGAAAAAAAAAGCAAAAAGGAAAAAAAATTGGGAAGAAACATGTCATCCTCTTGTCAAAACCACTGCAAAATGGTTTCACTAGATAAGAGATAGAAAATTACTTAGAGATATATATGAGAAGTAAAAACATATTTATAGAGGCACATCTGAGAAACACAAGGAAAAAATATATATAGATAAATGTGCTGAAGTGATATAATTAAGTGGGTAAAAAGTAAAAAACCTCTTAAAGATACATAGAAGAAATAAAAGAGATTTTATAAGAGCGTTTGGGAACTAAGTTGGAAATAAAAGAGTTTTTATAAGAGTGTTTTGAAACTAAGTTGGAGCTTAAAGTTAGAGCTTAAGCACTGTAGCATCTGAGAGCTTTACATTGTACCATGTAAGAGTTTTACATTATAGTAGTTAGAACTTTTATTGTTAGAACTTGGTATTCCAGACACTCTCTATATAGGCACATTTGCATGGAAAATTGTATTAACAGACAACCAGAAATGGGAAAAATAATTTGATAAAGCATATGTGAAATATAGAAAATATTTTTTTAGTCAAGAATAGACAAGATATTAGGGGACAAGAGAAAAAAGAAAGAAAGAAAGAAAGAAAAATAATAGTAATAGTGAGGAGGGGAAAAAATGAAGGACAAAAATGTAAACGAAAGAAGGTTAGAGTTCAAAACTGAAGCAAAGAACAAGGTACCCAAAAAAAAAAAAAAAAATAGATGACAAAACATTTTGTCATTTGGAGAGATCAATTGAAAAGGGGATTGCCTTTGTTAGACTTAGTGCCCTAAATAAGGCTCGTAATCCATGTTCACATGTTGTATTCGGCCAGCACGAATATAGCATGACAAGATTAGTATAAATACAAACACGACACGATTAATAAACATGCTAAAAACTCAAAAATGAACATGAAATGCATGTAGCACTTGTAACACAACACGACATGCTTACTCATTTATTATATAGGCCATGATAGGTTAACATGATAAAAACCCATATATGACACAATTATAACCTAATTAATTGAAAATTTTAAATTTGAATTATATATATAGTCAAAATTAGAAAAAAGAAGTTCTTAAAGCCAAATATAGTAATGGCCTATCAGGCCTTAAGTATTAAATTTTTAGTGTGAAAAACACACTAATTTTAACACTAAGAAATTTTGAGTTGTGTGTTTTTTTTTTTTCTCAATCTTTAACTAATTGTATAGTCAAAATTAGAAACAAAAAATTGTATTGAAGTCATTAAGTTACATTCAAGCATAAATATGTGAAAAGAAAGCAAAGTATATAGACTCTTATATAAAAGAGTTGAGAGAAGACATTCTCATTCCTTTTCAATGTAGGACTCTTGAAAGTAAACGAGCAGGTTTGTGCCATGTTATGTTGGCACATTTGTGGCCTATTTAATTAAACATGTTAAAGTATGTTAAACGGGCTAATATGAATGTAGTCTATTTATTTTCGTGTTATTCGTACTAACCCACTTATGGCCCAATTAATAAATATGCTATGTAAACTTGTTCATCTGGTGTCGTTTTCGTATTGTGTCATTGTGTCACATCCAAAATTGCCGGCCTTACCTTAAAGACTAAACAATGTTATTGTTTTGAGATATTTGATCAATAAAGATTTTATTATTTATGTCATATATCAAATTTGTCATCTTTAAATTATTTATGACAAATGTATTATCAGCAAACAAAAGTCTAATATTGTCATTCTAAAAGTTTAAGATCATGCATATGATAGATAGATTATATGGAAGACATGAATCTTAAAGTAATAGTCTAACTATAAATGGTCCACAATGAGGGAATAAAGTTTGACGTTTTATTTATGATTAAGATTGCTATGTTATCTATATCCTTAACGGAATATGACTTATCGTGGTCATCAGAGTAGGACTCTATAAGTAGAGACATTGGTATATTGTCATTAGTGACGATATATTAGATTAGCACTAAAGATGAATTGATTTAGTTGATAATTTTGTTTGAATAAATCAATTCTATTTAGACAATCATATATGATATATCTTAATCCTAAAATGGATTAATGGTTCCAAATTCTTAACTTGTGTCTTTTGATGTACCAAATGATAACATCCTGAATTAAATGAAGGTAACTATACCAATACATTGGAGACATGACTATTGAATGACGAAGACCTGTTATTAATAAATATGAAATCTATAGCTCTTTAGTAGAATCAATCATATCCTCTTGTAGACATTATCTTGGAATTGAAAAATTGGAGAGCTCAGCCATTTGGATACATCTATGTAACCAAATGGTTTACTATTTTTATTGGTTATAAATAGTATGTATTTTGATGGTGAGATAATGGAACATAAGATAAATATAATCGGGAAGGTACAACGGGATTTATCTTTTAGCCGATTATGGATATCCTGTGAGGATGTTGCATTTCTTGATATGTTATGGATGAAAAACTTATTGGAGTTTTTTAATCTTGTATATAATTCAAGAGTGTAGCTTTAAGCTTTTAGTGAAGTAGTTATAAAGTTGATAAATGTAAAATGAGCTATCGGGGACATGTCATTTTATAATTATAGGAGCTTGATCTATATATATCTATCAAGCCCCCTTTATTAGCTCACACATTTTTCTGTAACGATACAACATGTTTTTTCTAAAAATTAGTAACTTATATTAATTTTGTGATAGGTTCAAATTCAGTAGATTGGAATGTAATAATTTATGTTAGTTTATTGATTAAATTAATTCGTAAATTAATTCAAGATAAACATGTTGAATTATTTGTGTATATTTTATTTGATGGATTATAGGTATATGACTATTTTAATCATGGAACTTATACATTAGTTTATTTGAATTAAAACTAAGGCTCTATAAAAGATTCAAAGATCAAATAAAATAGGTAATTATTCAATAGGGTAAAAAAAGGGACAGACGGTGGATTGAGCTAGTCGATGAAGCAGTAAGAGAGCTGACACTGGGTTAATCCTGACCAGTCGGTCGATCGGCATACATAGGGGCCGGAAGACCGATCCTGCCATATCAGCAAAAACATGTTATATGTTTTGTTGTGGAATTTTGATCCAATGACATATTTTAAAGCCCTATCTAAGTAGAATGAGTGTCGTACTAGCCACTATAAATAGGGGACTTATTCCTATTATTAATTAGATCACTTAATAAATGTAGAGTAAATATTATAGAGAAAAACTCTGAAACTTTGATAAGGTTATTGTTCAACATCAAGAATAATAATTCTTAGTTTTCTCTTGTGGTTGGAAGGAGAGATGTTACCAAGAGGAGAATCGAATGATGTGTGCCTATTCGTATTTCGGTCATAGAAAAGAGAATAGCAAAGAAGACCAGTTTGTTGAGACTTTTCTAGATGCAATTCTCTTGTAACAAATCTACCAATATAATTTTGCTAGAAGTACGGTTACCAATTAGCCAAGGTACGAAGGTCTGAAAATAATTTATGATATATAACATGTTTAACTTGTTCTATGGAAAATGTTTTATTTTTTTTTTAAATTCCACTATGGATTCGTTTTTCCAACATTTTACATACGTAAAAGATAATTTATTGTGTACAAATTAAAAAACATATTTAAGAGCATTTGTAAAGAAAAGAGTTTAGAGGACATTAACGAGAAGAAATTATTTCAACAAGATAATAAAATAAATTAATAGGGTGTTTCACATACTTAGTGTTAACCAAAACTTTTGGTTGCTATTGTATGAAGCTCTTTATAATGTCATGAAAAAGTGTGCTGCAATATAAAGCTCTCATATCAAATACTAAAATGTTTTTAATCAAAATTGGTTAAACCATTTATTTGAATTAATGCTCCCAAACACCATACAATAAAAGGTTACATTTGGAAAAATACGAATGCAAAGGGAAAAAAGGCAATGATGGAAAGAATCGGGTAGAGATGAGAAAGAAAGAAAAAAGCAAAAAAAAAAAAAAAGGACACCTATACATTCCATCGTTCCTTGCTTGAGGAGGATTCGTTGAGAAATCGATTCTCCCTTATATAACAGGTAAAAGATAATTATAAGATATAAGATATAAGGTCTCATTTGGTACACCAAATTTGGACTAAGATTGAGATTATTTATCTTAATTCTATGTTTGGCAGCTAATATTGACCGGACTACTTAGGATTTAATTGGAAAATAACCCATCTATGTAGGATTAATTGTCCCACAAAAAAATAGTAGGATTAATAATCCGAATCTTGGACTCTAAGTCCTACTGCCCTTCAAGAGCCTCCCCTCTTTCAAATTTATAGGCCCTAAGAAGAACCATTACCGAGTTCACAATGATGATGGAGAAGCCAAAGTTGCATGACCAAGATCCCCCTTTTACGACGATGACCAATCCCTTCCCTTTCTCTATGACAATAACGGCAACCAACTCTTCCTCTAGTGAATGCAACCAAGATCCCTTCCACTATCACAGCACGACAACCATCTTCTCTTCCCCAACAATGGTGACCAAGATGCCCTCCCTCGTGTGACAACGATGAATGAATTCATTTCCCAAGAAAACTAAGGTCCTCCCCTTCCCCATGACAATGGTTGAGGTCTTTCTCTCTCTGACAATGGCGACACTGCGATGACTGCTTCACACTTCACTTATGATATGAGTAAGATGTTTTATTGGATGGGTGGTTTTGCTTTTTTTTTTTTTTTTATGTTTCTCCTAGTAATATATATATATATATATATATATATGGATATTCTAAGTGGAGGATTCAAGTACAAATATAAGTTAGAAGCGTATTTACCACCTTTCTCAACAAACAAGTAGAAGAGCATTGCAAATCTAAAAGTGCAACCATGGAACAAGAAAATCCTTCATAAAGGCATTATTAATTAATTACAATCTTTGTTCCTTGTCTAAAAGAAACAAATAAAGCCAATAATTATAGATAGTGAAAACATATAAGAATAAATTATTTATAATGTCTAGGATCTTTTTTTAGGTTATCATCTTTTTAAGTTTTCAATTTTTTTTAGTAAAAATGTTGGCAAAGAGTGTACTTTTTATTCACATTATTTGATAATTAGTTTAATAAAACAAAATTTTTTAAAATCATATTTAATTTAGTCCAATTTGACTAGAAATGCAACAATGGGCCAGCCTAGGCTCGTCCTGCTATAATGATAGGTCGAACCGGCATCGCCTAGCACTGTTCAAATCCCGGCTTGGCCCGGCTCATAAATACTAGTGGGCTGGGCTGGGCTAGGTTGGGCCAACATATGTGAGTTCATGGGCCGGCCCAGCATGGCCCATGGTTTTGGGCAAGGCCTGGGCCAGGATGGGCTAGATTGGCCTCGTCCGTCTAGGCCCATAATAAGCCGGCTCATTCTTATAACACCTGAGCATTTTAAGCACAACAAAAGTGCATTAAGTTAAGGATCATGTTAAGACAAAAAATACAGTTTAAGAAAAAATACTATATAATAATACGAAAAACTATACATTATTAAAATAATACAGTGTAAGAAAGTCCACTGATAAAGTTATGCAGTATAAAAATTACACTACAAAAGTAATTCAATGTAGAAATTAGACTGTTTAAGGTTAAGTAGTACAGAAATTAAACTGTTTAAGTTAAAGCAGTATAGGAATAATACTGTTTGGAGAATATGGATGAATAAGGAATGTTGTAATAGTATAGAGAATATACCGACAGTATAAGAAAAAAACTATCAGTATAAATTTAAATTGTATAAAGTTAGATAAAATTGGAATTACATTAAGTGGTGAATGTAGATAAGTATTGGAGGTTGTGGGACCTCATGAACAGCATAAAAAAGAGCATCGACAGTATAAGAAAAATAATGTCAGTATAAACTTAGACTAGGTAAAAAGTTTAGTGGATACCCAATGGATGTTGATTGGGCCACCAGATCATGAAATGTGGCCCAATCACCTAAGGCCACTCAAGGGAACCCATTTGATTATATGGTGACTCACCACCTTTAAAAAAAAGAAAAAGAAAAAGAAAAAGAAAAAAAGTTGAATGATTTCATAATATAAGAGACCACAATTTGGTCTCCACGATGGAAGAAAAAAAAAGGAAAAGAGTGAAATGTGAAAAGGAAAGGAAGGAAAGAAAGAAAGAAAGAAAAGAAAAGAAAAAAAAAGGCTCCATTTTCTTCCTTCAAAAACCGCCACACCAAAGCAATTCTTTCTCAAAAATTTTGATGAATTCCAAGCTCAAATCATGTTTTAAGCAAGTTCAAAGGGTTTGGTTCAAGATTTGGTACTTATGGAGAGGGCAAAACAAAGTTTTGAGCTTAGTAAAGGAGGGACAAAAAGGTCAACAAGTTTAGGTAAATCTCTAAACTTTTTATTTAAAATTTATATGCATACCAAGTGTTTGAAGAAATGTTTTGGTCTATGGCACATAAATAGACAATAAGGCATGGTTTTTTTATGTTATATGCTGATGTGATGATGATAGAAATAAGAAAGTAAGGGTTTTGGTGAAATTCCAAAAAGGACTAAATTGCAAAAAAAAAAAAGTGTATTCTCGATAGATTTGTAAAATCAGCCAAAAAGTCCCCCTAAATGTTGGAATTTCATGAAAGTTAAAACATAAAAATTGTAGAACGCATTGAAACTGTTAAAAGAATATAGATAATTTTCCAAAACTTAGCTCGGTTTAAGAGTTATGAATTTTACAAAATTTTGAGCACAAAATTTCAAGAAATGAAAACATTATGAAATGTATTGAATTTGACCAAGGAGTTTTTGTAAGTTTTGTTCCGTGTGAAAAATTGAACATTTTGGTATAAAGTGGTTGTTTTTGGTTTCGAGGGCAAAAATGTAAAGATTTTTGTGTTTTGGGCCAAAACCATAAAATTGTGTGAAAACTGGGTTTTCACCAAGGAATATTAGGTTCCTACATTTCTATGGGCTGTGAGTAACCATAGGGATTATGTTTTTAAACGATTCAAAATTTAGTCAAAGAAAAGAATGAAAGAAAAACGTTAAGGATGAAATGTAAAGATTTTCGCATTATGGGTCAAAATTGTAAAGTTTTGACAAAATAGATTTAATTGAAAGGAAAATCGTTGTTTTTGTTTTCCTTGATGTTATGAGACATAAACAAATTAAAGTTATGTTTTAACAGGTTCTAAAAGTTTTTAGAGACCCGTCAAGGGTAAAATGATCATTTTGCAAAAAGGTCAAAATAGACCCAAAACACCCGATAGTGAAAAATGCCCATGGCAGGAATTTTTTCATAATATGTAGGTAATAGAATAGTAAAGTTAAGCAATGAGTTTTATAAAGTTACAAAATGGACGAAAAACCTATTAGGGATAAAATCGTTATTTTTAATAAAACAGCTAGAACGGAGTCGAACACTCTGATTTAGCATAAGATTCTTAGACAAAAAATGTTCTGTAATACGGTAGGTAATGAAACCGTCATGTGAGATGAGAAATTTAATAAAGGATGTTTAAGTAAAGAAAAAGGTAACCCGATGGGTTATAAAGCTAAGTAAAAAGAATAATAACTCAATAGGTTACGAAACTAGGGTGAAAGGTAAGGTAACCTGGTGGGTTACAAAATTAAAAACAACAGGGTACAAAGTAAACAGAATGGTAAACCGATAAGGTACCAAGTTAAGTTAAGAGGAAATGAATGTTTAATGTTTAAAGTTTTATTATCAATTGAGTAGATTGATGAAGAGAAAGTTAACTAATTAGTCAGGTGACGTATGATTAGGACATAAAAGCCGACTAATGGAAGGAAAAAGGGATGGAATAAAGAAAACTAGAGCGTAGTCCAGGTAAGGTCAGACCTCACCTATAGCATGAAGTAAATAATTTTCAAATGTTTATATATATATATTTGCAAATGTGTTTCTAATTGTTATACAAGTTGTTTTTAAAAGTACGTTGGCATTCGTTATGCAAAAAGTTTTACAGTTTAAATCAAGATTTTCAATGTACTTATAACTATTATGTTTAAAGCATGATTGCATTTGATATGCATCAAGTTTTAAAAGATCAAATAAAAGTTTGCAAAGTATTTGCAATAATTATGTTTAAAGTATGTTTGCATTTCTTTTAAATGCATAATGTTTTATAATTTAAGTTATAAATTTTATGTTTCATTTGGTAATGCAATAAGTTTTATAGTACAATTTTGATTTCCAAATGTTTTTGCTTATAATATGATTGTATTTGATATGCTCACTAAAGTTAATAAAAAGGTAAAGTAAAGATAAAAAGAAAGTGTCATACAAGCCTCCTTATTGTTAGGTACTGAAAATAAAGTTAAAGTTTGACCTCCTTGATGTGAGGTGCAAGACCACAATATTTGATGGTTTCAAGTCTTCCACAAGGGAAGCATTATGTTTATGATATTATAATTAATGATGTCGGTACGAACACTAAAGTAAGATAAGGAACAAGGATAGAAAGTTAAAGTAAGAAAAGAATGTTCATAAAACGTTCATAACTGAAAGTTCATAATTGAGCATAAATGGAAACATTCATTTTGATTTTGCTTGTTTTCCTTGTTATGAAATATTTATATTTTATGGAAAACATTCTGGGAAATGTTTACATTAAATGTTTATGAAAAACATTTTCATGTTTTCAAGAAAAGGTTTATAAATGACGTTTTAAGAAAAACGTTCAAGAAATATTTTACAAAAAATGTTTATGCAAAACATTTCAGAGATGTTTTATGAAAAACGTTTATGAAAAAAAAGTTTTTTGAAATGTTTATGAAAAACGTTTATGAAAAAACATTTTAAGAGAAAGGTTTTCATAAGAAAAGTTTTTAAAGCATGGTTAAATGATTTGTGAGATTATGTTTAAACTTACTGAGCGTAAGCTCATAAAAGTTTCTTCATGCTATAGGTAGTCCTAAGGGTGACCAGTAGGATGTGTGTAATGAGCTCAATGCTACGGAAGACAATTGCGAAGATTTGGGTATGGATACCATAACAGTAAGTTTATGCTATATAGAGAAAAGGTTTTCTCACTATTTGATACAATGTTTTCAAACTTCAAAAAAGTCAAAGTTTTGATAAAGTCAAAGTATTAAGAAATGTTTCCAAAGTTTCAAGATACATTTTACAAACTGTTTTATATAATTATAAAGTGAAGTTTTAAACTATGATTTAATAAATGTTTCTGATTAAGTTTTAAGAAACGATTTGGAATGGTTTTAAAGGCAAGTGCTGAGCGAGGTCTCAACTTGAATGGTGACAGAGGTCGCAATAGTTTTTAAGTATGCTTTTCAAGGATGTTAAAAGGAAAAGAAAAAAAATTAATTTAGTATTTTTCTTAATAAGTAAATAAGATTAATGTTTAAGAATAATGATTAAGAAAGTTAAGTGACTGCCTAAAAAGGCAGGTCGTCATAATCCTAGCCTAAAACAGGCCAGCCCACCAACCTAGACTAGACTGGCCCGTCTAGGGCCATAATAGGCCAGCCCATCCCAGCCATGTAAGGCCCATATAGGCCCACAATGGGCCTACCCACTGAAGGCCCATTGTGGCCCAATTTCATATAAATATAGATACATATATTTAGATATATTTTTCCATGTTCATTCACGGGTGAACATGGTTGAGCATGGCCTTCTCCAGTAAGTCATGTAAGGCCCATTGTAAGTTATACATTATCACATCAAAAGACTATACATTTGATACATATATTATTTAATGCATATAAGAATTAAATATTATATAATATATATACATACCATATTCACCCATGAGTGAATATGGCATTAGATATCCCCTATGCATATCACATCACAATAGGCCTAGCAAGTTCTTTTTTTTTTCTTTTCATTTCTTTTTATTTATTTATTTTTTTCTTGTAGGCATGCTTTGCTTTTGAGAAGCAAAGTTGAGAATCAAATGCTGAATCTATAGGTCATGTATTATCACATCAAAATACTATACATTTAACATACATATATATATATATTATTTGATACATGTAAGAATTAAATATTATATAATAAATATACATGCCATATTCACCAGTTAGTGAACATGGCATTATATTCCCTCATGCACATCACATTGCAATAGGCCTGACAAGCTCTTTGTCTTTTCTTTTCATTTTTTTTATTTTTTTCTTGTAGGCATTGTTAGTATATGTGGAGCTAATTATTACCCTGATGCAGATTGCCCATACGCAGAGATTGTACACGGATCGACCTTCACAGTAAGGTCAACGTGGGAGTTATAAGGGGGTGGTAAACCCCCCCTCTTGGGGTTGTAGGGGGCGGAGCCCCCTGGGCTAAAATTTTATATGCAAGTTTATTTTCCAAAAGGGTAGTTTGGGTTTTTTACATAAGACATGCTTTGCATTTGAGAAATAAAGCTGAGGATCAGATACTGAGTTTATAGGTCATGTACTATCATATCAAAATATTATACATTTAATATATATATGTATATATATTATTTAATACATATAAGAATTAAATATTATATAATATATACATGCCATATCCACCTGTGAGTGAACATGACATTAGATTCTCCTATGCAATTATAAAGGGGTAGGCCTAACATAAAGGCTTAGAAGGAAGGCCTACAATGTGCAAAGCTGAGACGTTAAGTCTTCAGCAAATTGTCTAATCAAATCACACTTGAAAGAAACAAATAAAAAAATATTTAAAAATAAAAAAAATAAAAAATAAACTTTTTTTATCTATAAATAAACGTAGAATATTTACAAAGATACTCATTCAACAAACTTCTAAAATCTTATGTGTTGTCTTTTTTTTTAGTTTACTTAGAGTTCTTCAAGGAGGAAAAAAAACTTGAAGGTATAATTTATTTTATTTGTTGTTCATTAATTTTGTATTATTATAAGTTAATTTTATTGTGTAATTATTTTATTTAATTTATTAATAGTGTTAAGTTAATTTATTGTTATTTTTTATTGAAGCAATGACATCATCACATGTAAGGAGAACCAATGTTTCGAATTTGGTGATCAACGAAGAAGAACAATTTGATGATCCGCTTGAAGAAATTGGAGTTGACTTACTATCTCGAGTTGATGGCTCCTTTAAAGTCACTCGTAAGGGCAAAAAGAAAGTGTAACAAACTTCACTAGTTTCGAGTTACTTTGATATGATAACACGTACAAACGAGAATGATGTAACAGAAGAGCATGCAATTTGCAAAGTGTGCAAACAAGACTACACAGGTAAATTCTTTTCTGGTACTGGTCACCAAAAGAGGCATCGCAAAAAATGCAAAGCCAAGCATGGTGTAGGTGGTGTTGATTGTCATCAATAAACACTTCAATTTAGCCCCGATGGTAGTGTTACCAATTGGTCATATGACCAACAAAGAGCTAGAAGATGGCATGCTAGATATTTGGCTAGTGCTCAACAACCACTTAGTCTTGCTAATGATCTGGCCTTTGAGGAGTGTAACATCTCGAAGTTAATTAAATATTATTAATGTGTAGAATGGTGAATTAGTGTGCCATAATGAATATTTTAAACTTAATTTGATCATTTTGTGAAATTTCTAAACTTATAATGCTTTTGATTATTTTAATAATTTTTAATTATTCTTAATTAATTTCAATTGTTGTTTTAGATTTTTAATAAAATGATTTGTTAAATACTAAGTAGTTTTTATTTCAAAACAATACGTTGTTGCACACGGTTTTGTGCAACTAATTTTCTCTCTCTTCCTCTATTTATTTCACCTCACTCTCTCTCTTCCTCATTTTCTCTCTCTCCTCTCTCACTCATCTCTCTCGTTCTCTCTTCCTCTCTCTCTCGGTTTCACTCTCTCTCTTAATCTCTCTCTAAATCTTTGAAACAAAATTTGATTTCAAGCTTCGGGATTGTGGATTGAAGGCTCAAGAACACGATTGAGCAACCACAAACTCGAATCAAAGCTTCGATTCAAGGTTAGTTTCTAAATTTCAAAACTTTTTCAATTTTTCAAATTTTCTTACATTTTGAAATCTAAGCTTTTCTAAGCTTAGAAATCTTTCAATCTAGGTTAGATGAACTTAGATTAACTAGAATACAAGCTTTGTTTCATCAAAAACAGATTTAAATCAAGATTTTTCATTTTTCTCCAATTTTTCTCATTTTTTGGATTTTTTCAAAAATCTTGTTTAAAACTTGTTTTAATGCATTAAAAAGTAATCAATTATGTTTTTCTATTGTTTATGACTATTACCTATGCTTGGGAATTGAGAAAACATAAAGATTTGGGCTCGGGGAGGCCTAGACCCGTGCCTGAAAAATTCTAAAATTTTTCCAGATCGGCAGGCCAGACTCAAGTGTTTGGCAGGCGGATTCATCCGATCGGCAGGCCGAACTTGGGAAAATTTGGCCGATCAGACTTGGACCTCCAGCAGGCCGAACTGCATAGTTCGGCCGGCCGATCTAGGGCGACCGACAAGCCGACTGGGCATGGTGAAATTTTGTGATTTTTCACCCGTTTTCACTATTTTGAACCCAGATTGAAATTTCAACTTTATAAAATGATTTTATAAACCTAAGTGGCACACTAGGATACCATGAGATGATTTAATAACCTAGGATATCTCGGGTTAGATACTAATAGATCTAGTTTGTATTCAAGGTTATGCGTGGATCCGCAGAGCTAGCGTATAGCGGACCGGGATTATGGTGTGGGACACCAGTACGAGTATTGAGGTAGGACTTCTACCCCTTCTTTGGTAGCCAGTTTTAAATGTTTTGGTCTCAAGTGAATTTTTAACAAAAACGTTTTCAATGATTGGTTGAAAAAGGATCTTCATTTACTGATTTCATAAATGATAGAATTAAGGTGATTTTTCATAACAAACCTCATAATAAATGTAAATAATTATATTTGGTAAAAAGAGATTTTAATAATCATGAAAAGATATATACATATATATTTTGGGGCATGATGCCATATCAGAGATCGGGTCGTGTATTGCACGACCTTGGAGGCAGGTCCCGAAACCCAACTGGGCCACTATGGTGGTGAATTATATATGGTTTGCCCAAGAAAAGAAAATGGTATTTTTTCTGATTGACCTATTTAAACTATTTTGGTAAGACAAAGCTTTTATTGGATTTTTATTTATTTATTTATTTGCTCTAGTTCGTTTTCTATGTATTTATTTGATTAATGAAGTTTCTTTTAAAGTTAAATATTTTAAAAATATAGTCCTACTGAGCCTTTCGTTTACATTTTAGTTGTTTTAAAAAAATCTTACGCCTAGGTGGATATCAGCTTAGGATCAGAGAAGAGTCCGTTGACCGGACTTACGACCAATAGAAGATTTTGGTAGGTTATAGTACAACAATTACTGGTCCTCCTGACGTCTTGGCTCGATTCTCACAATACTACGTGTAATCACTCTCCACTAATATTGCTGATGACACAAGCTCACCAAAATTCCTAAGTCGTAGAGCACCTATCTATCGTCAATCGGGCGCAGTAACCCTTACAGCTTCCATTGCCACTATTGCTAGTAGCCGGGACACATCAAGAGGACTTGCCCGATCAAGAGTGCTCGCCTAGGATTCCATACTGGAGAAGGAGCTAGTCGTCAACCTCACCCTCAGACTCTACCTCAGCCTCAACAGTACCCTCAGCTTCTATTCCATCAGTTTTCTCCTCAGCAACTGCCATATTCAGCGCAAGGACACCAACTGTAGAACTTTTAGTGTAAAGTCCCTCAATACCGAGTGTCGAGTACAGCCAATGTGCAGTCGCCATTATCGTAGTAGTATCGACCAGTTAACCTAGGACCTAGTAGTGTTGATAGAGGAAAAAGGCAAGCTCCAGTACAGGTTCATATGATGACATCAAGAAGTTCAGATGTCCAGACTAGTAACGTAGTTGTCGATGGTACGATTATGGTTTCTCATTCTTTAGCATACATGTTATTTGATACTGGTGCCACTCATTCTCTCATTTCAAGCTCTTTTGTACATGCCTTGGGATTAGAAATAGAAGAATTTGATGAACCCTTAGTTATAGCTTCACCTTTGGGGTGGATGTGTGTGAATAGTGTTTGTAAAGCTTGTAAAATAAAGATCAGGGATGAGATTTTGAAAAGTGATTTGATTGTAATCCCCATGAGTACATATGACGTAATCCTAGGGATGGATTGGTTCTCTAGACATAGAGCAGTAGTGGACTGCCAACTTAGGAAAGTACCCTAGTGTCTGATGAGGGGACGGTGATCACTTACTAGGGTGGTGGTGGTCAATTGATGAGTGAGCGTCTTGTAAGGGCATGTCTTGGAGGGCGAAAGAACGCAGCTTGCTATGCCTTTCTTATGAATTTAGAAAGAGAGCCCAGTGCTTTGAAAGGACGAGCAGTGATTTCAGTGGTAGATGAATTTGAAGATGTCTTCCCCGTCGAGCTACCAGGATTACCACCGCATCGAAAAATCGAGTTTGGTATTGAATTGTTTCTAGGAATAGCACCGATTTCTATAGCACCTTACCGAATGGTGCTAGCAAAAATGAAAGAACTCAGGAAGCAGCTTCAGGAACTTGCTGATAAAGGATACATTGGGAATAGCACATCACCTTAGGGAGCACCGGTTTTGTTTGTAAAGAAGCATGATGGGACTCTTAGATTATGCATAGATTATCAGCAGTTGAATTAGGTCACAGTAAAGAATAAGTATTCTTTGCCTAGGATTGACGAGTTATTTGATCAATTGAGAGGCTCGCGGTACTCCTCAAAGATAGACTTGAGGTTAGGATATCATCAACTTAGGATTAAGGAAGAGGACATTCCTAAAACAGCTTTCAGGACCCGGTATGGACATTTCAATTTTCTAGTAATGTCGTTTGGATTGACGAACACTCCGGCAACTCATGGATTTGATGAACAGGATATTCAGGCCTTACTTGGATCAATTTGTGATCATGTTCATCAACGACATCTTGGTTTATTCTAAGACTTGGGAGGAGTATGAGCAGCATCTCAAGATCGTGCTTCAGACTCTGTGAGAACATCAGTTGTATGCCAAGAAGGAAAAGTGTGAATTTTGGTTAACAGAGGTTAAATTTCTAGGTCATGTCATTTTCGAGCATGGTATTTTGGTGGATCCATCTAAGATAAAAGCCATAGTGGATTGGGAATGACCGAGGAATGTGGCAAAGATTCATAGTTTCTTGGGACTTGTAGGATACTACAGGAAATTTGTGAAGGACTTCTCGAAGGTAGCAGCACCGTTGACAAGATTGATCAGGAACAATGTCAGGTTCGAGTGGAACGAAGAATGTGAGTTCGCTTTTAAGGAATTGAATAATTGGTTGACTTTAGCTCTAGTGTTGATCATTCCCAGTAGTGACGAGCCATACGAGGTTTATGCGGATGCTTCAGGACATGGACTTGGGTGTGTGTTGATGTAGCATGGACGTGTAGTAGCGTACGAATCGAGATAGTTACGACCTCACGAGTGAATTACCCTACTCATGATCTAGAGCTCGTGACAGTGATTCATGCGTTGAAGATCTGGAGATGTTATTTGTATGGAGAGACATTTCAGATTTTCTCTGACCATAAGAGTTTGAAGTATTTGTTTACTCAAAGGGATTTGAACTTGAGGCAGTGAAGATGGATGGAATACATGGAGGATTACGATTTCGCGTTACAGTATCATCCCGGGAAAGCTAATGTAGTCGTAGATGCGCTCAGTCAGAAGTCTTCGGGAATACTTGCATGTTTGGCTCTTGAAGATTGGAAAAGGGATGCGACAGTAAGTGAGTTCAGGCTACAGTATCATGAAGACTACGATCGCATTTCAATGTATCACATGGAGATGACCCTAGCTCTTATTCAGATGGTGAAGTAGAATCAGTGGCAAGACCAGCATCTTCAGGGAATCTGGACGCGAATTCAAAACGAAAAGCAGTTCAAAGAATGGTGGATACATGCAGATGGATCGTTGTATTTCAGGGAGAGTCTAGCAGTTCCAGCTATTACAGAAGTGACGAAGGCCGTTATGGATGAAGCTCATAAGTCTTAGTTTGTCATTCATCTAGGAAGCACGAAGATGTATCGTGACTTGAAGAGGCACTATTGGTGGAGAGGTATGAAGAAGGACGTTTGAGAGTACGTGGCCAAATGTACTATTTGTCTTCAGGTGAAAGCCGAGCATCAAAAGCCAGCAGGTCAGCTTTAACCGCTTCCTATTCTAGGGTAGAAATGGGAACATATCACAATGGATTTTCTTACTGGATTATCGAGGACGGAGCAGCGGGACGATGCGATTTGGGTCGTGGTCGACAGGCTAATGAAACAGCTCATTTCATTCCATTTAGATCGACATGTTCGAGGAGGATTCTTGGGGAATTGTATCTGCAGAACATAGTACGATTGCATGGAGTTCCTCTATCCATCACATCAGATAGGGATACCAAGTTTAATGCCAAGTACTGGAGGAGCTTCTAGGAGGCTTTGGGCATAGATTTGAACTTCAGCATGGCATTTCATTCTCAGACCGATGGGCAATCTGAGCGAGTTATTCAGATTCTCGAAGACATGTTGCATGCATGCGCATTAGATTCGGTGGGAACTGGAAGAAGTATCTGCATCTAGTGGAGTTTGCATACAACAACAGCTATCAATCGAGTATTGGTATGGCACCGTTCAAAGCATTATATGGACGACCGTGTCGATCGTCGGTGTGTTGGGCCAAACTGGAAGATAGAGTTATTCTTGGGCCGGATGAGATTCGCGATAGCAACGAGAAGATCGTCATGATTCGAGATCGACTGAGAGCAGCTCAGAGTCGATAGAAGAGTTATGCATATAGAAAACGTCGACCCTTAGAATTCGAGGTTGGAGACTTTGTACTCTTGAAGGTATCTCCTCGCAAAGGCATTTCACGATTCAGAGTCAAAGGCAAACTTGCACCAAGATATATTAGACCGTTCGAGATCATTCAATGTGTTGGTGTGGTTGCTTATCGACTCAACCTTCCTCCGAAACTTTCGCATGTTCACGACGTATTTCATGTGCTGATGCTTCGAAAGTGTCCAACTGAGCAGGATAAGATCGTTTCATTTCAGGACTTACAGATTTAGGAAGACACGACGTATGAAGAAGTGCCGATCCAGATCATCGATCGTAAAGTGATTAGCTTGCGCCGTCATGAGATCTCGTTAGTTAAGGTCGTGTGGTAGCATCATGGGGTTGATGAAGCCACTTGGGAATTAGAGTCGAGTATGCAGGAGTTGTATCCGCATTTGTTTTGTTTTTGAATTGATTTGTAAATTTCGAGGATGAAATTTCTTTTTGGGGTGGAGAGTTGTAACACCCCGAAGTTAATTAAATGTTATTAATGTGTAGAATGGTGAATTAGTGTGCCATAATGAATATTTTAAACTTAATTTGATCATTTTGTGAAATTTCTAAACTTTTAATGCTTTTGATTATTTTAATAATTTTTAATTATTCTTAATTAATTTCAATTGTTATTTTAGATTTTTAATAAAATGATTTGTTAAATACTCTATTTGTTTCACCTCACTCACTCTCTTCCTCATTTTCTCTCTCTCCTTTCTCACTCATCTCTCTCTTCCTCTCTCTCTCGGTTTCACTTTCTCTCTCAATCTCTCTCTAAATTTTTGAAACAAAATTTGATTTCAAGCTTTGGGATTGTGGATTGAAGGCTCAGGAACGCGATTGAGCAACCACAAACTCAAATCAAAGCTTCGATTCAAGGTTAGTTTCTAAATTTCAAAACTTTCTCAATTTTTCAAATTTTCTTGCATTTTGAAATCTAAGCTTTTCTAAGCTTAGAAATCTTTCAATCTAGGTTAGATGAACTTAGATTAACTAGAACACAAACTTTGTTTCATCAAAAATGGATTTAAATCAAGATTTTTCATTTTTCTCCAATTTTTCTCATTTTTGAATTTTTCCAAAAATCTTGTTTAAAACTTGCTTTAATGCATTAAAAAGTAATCTATTATGTTTTTCTATTGTTTATGACTATTACCCATGCTTGAGAATTGAGAAAACAGGTTGAAATTGAAGATTTGGGCTCGGGGAGGTCAAGACCCATGCTTGGAAAATTCTAGAATTTTTTCAAATCGGCAGGCTGAACTTTGTGTTCGGCAGGCCAGACTCAAGTGTTTGGCGGGCTGGATTCATCCAATCGGTAGGCCGAATCTGGGAAAATTTGAGTGATCAGACTTGGACCTCCGGTAGGCCGAACCAAGGCGACCGACCGGCAGGCCGACCGGGCATGGTGAAATTTTATGATTTTTCACCCGTTTTTACTATTTTGAACCCCGATTGAAATTTCAACTTTATAAAATGATTTTTTAAACCTAAATGGCACACTATGATACCATGAGATGATTTAATAACCTAGGATATCTCGGGTTAAATACTAATAGATCTAGTTTGTATTCAAGGTTATACGTGGATCCGCGGAGCTAATGTATAGCGGACCGGGATTACGATGTGGGACATCGGCATGAGTATTGAGGTAGGACTTCTATCCCTTCTTTGGTAGCCAGTTTTAAATGTTTTGATCTCAAGTGAATTTTTAACAAAAAGGTTTTCAATGATTGGTTGAAAAAGGATCTTCATTTACTGATTTCATAAATGATAGAATTGAGGTGATTTTTCATAACAAACCTCATAATAAATGTAAATGATTATATTTGGTAAAAAGAGATTTTAATAATCATGAAAAGATATATACATATATATTTTAATAATCATGAAAAGATATATACATATATACCATATCAGAGATCGGGTCGTGTATTGCACGACCTTGGGGGCAGGTCCCGAAACCCAACTGGGCCACTATGGTGGTGAATTATATATGGTTTGCCCAAGAAAAGAAAATGGTATTTTTTCTGATCGACCTATTTAAACTATTTTGGTAAGACAAAGCTTTTATTGAATTTTTATTTATTTGCTCTAGTTCGTTTTCTATGTATTTATTTGATTAATGAAGTTTCTTTTAAAGTTAAATATTTTAAAAATATAGTCCTACTGAGCCTTTCGCTCATATTTTATTTGTTTTAAAAAATCTTACCCCTAGGTGGATATCAGCTTAGGATCGAAGAAGAGTCCGCTGACCGGACTTGCGACCAATAAAAGATTTGGGTAGGTTGTAGTACAACAATTCGAGGCATGTAAATTCTTAACTTTTTCTTTTATTCTGGACTGTGGTTGTATTGTAAAATTGTCGGTATTGTGTGTGTGCACAAAATATGAGCCAGTGGGACCCATTTTCGCCTCATCCTATGTTTTTATTATTTTTATTGTTTCTTTATTGTTTATTTTATTTTATTTTATTATTTTATTTGCTCGAATATTATAACTGCTTGTTTAAATAAACGATTTTAAAATTATCACATTTTTATTTATAAATTTAATTCTAAAACCCAAAAATTTTAACTAAATCTCTGTTTAATTAACTTAATTGATATACCACGTCACCTCCCGTACCCCGGGGCGTGACAAGGAGTACATTTAAAATGCTTATAATCCATAATATAGGTGTGTTTCAAGAACTACCAGAAGAGCTGACACCATGAAAGTTTTTCATTCAACGAGGGAAAAGTTAGTTATTCAATTTAGTTCATTCACTACATCTATTGCATGCACATCTAATTTGTGGGAAGGTCATACCAAAACTAGTTATGTCTGTGTAATTGCACATTATGTGGATAAAGATTGGTCTTTTCAAAAAAAGGTCAATTGATTTTCGACCAATGCCTTATCCATATGATGCCAAGGCCATTCATGATGTCATTATGGAAGTTTTTGATTTTTATGGCATTAAAGAAAATATTTTGAGCATCACATTTGATAATGCATTTGCTAATACTGTTGCTATTAACCTTTTTAAAACAACTTTGAGACCACAACATGGTGAAACATTTTCACCAAAGATGTGCTTGTCATATTATTAACTTGTGTGTTCAAGATGGCATGAAATTTTTTCATGGTTATTTAGAAAATATTCGAACGGCCTTAGGTTACATAGCAAGTTTTGGCTCTTGAATTGAAGAGTTTGCTAAACTTTGCAAGAAAATAAGCATGAAACCCAAAAAACTTCCAACTGACATAGGACACCGGTGGAATTCAACATATTTGATACTAAATGCATGCCTACCATACAATGACGTCATAACCGCGTATTACAACTTGAAGAATCTAATTGAGCCGCTTCAAGAATTTGATTGGCAAATTGCTTCATGCTTCTACAATTTCTTAAAGGTTTTTACAAAGCGACTCTCTAACTCTCAGGTGTGTACTATCCTACCTTTCTTCATGCATTACATAAATTGTATGACATTGCTGCAGCCTTCGATATGCGTAGAGATTTTGACATGTTTAGGGAATTTGTTGAGTTCATGGAACAAAAATTCAAAAAATATTGGGACCGTGTTTTACCTTTGTATTGCATAGCTGCTGTATTGGATCCAAGAGTTGAAGTAGCTGGTGTTGAATATTTGCTTAAGGGTATAAGGGTGCATTTTGACATCATAACCATTCAAAATGTGTAAGCAAAAGCTAACAACATATTTACTACATATAATGAAAAATATGGAGGAGGCCAAACAGTATCCCCTACACCTTTAGCAAATACTACATCTATACCACATGGTTCCTCATGGGCAAAGTATAATTAGCTACACCAGATTTGGTTTTGGTGCATCATCCACATCTTTAACACGCAGTGAATTGGAAAACTATTTGTAAACAAATTTTGCAACATTCATTTTCAATGAGCAAGGTGGTGGTCATGATTTCAATAAGTTTGATCTTTTGTCATTTTGGAGATCACACTCAAGAACTTTTCCTATGCTCTCTAAAATGGCTTGTGATGTACTAACCATACCAGTGTCCACAGTTGCAAGTGATCAAGTATTTAATTGTAGGGGTAGAGTACTTGATGAACGGCGTGCACGTATGAGTGACAATATTTTGGAAGCAGTGATGTGCATCAAAGATTGGGAGGATGCTCGCAGAAGAAGCCAAGAAGTTCAAGATAATTGGGTTGATGATTTTGAAAATTTGGACATTTTTTATACTCCCACTGGGAGTAATAAGTTGTAATTATGAACAATATTTTTATTTTTTTGTTTTTTTTTTTGTTTTTAGTAATTTTGTAAATAACTTATGTATAATTATCTCGATTGTACTCTTTTTTTCTTACTAAGGTTTTGTCCAACTAGGTTTTCGTTGGAAAGGTTTTTAATGAGACAATTGTAAATAAAATATCCCTTTTTATATTTCCCTTGACTATTCAAACTTTTATATTTGTTAACTTGTTTAAAAATTCAAAAATAAAAATTAAAAATTAAAAAATTAAAAATTGCATGCTTAGATGGGCTGGCCCATTTAAACCCATGATGGGTCAAGATGGGCCAGCCCATTTAAGGCCCACAGCACGGCCCAACACGGCCTATGTAAAATTGGCCCATAGGCTGGGCCGGGCAAAGGTAATTTTAATATGGGCTGGGCTGGGCCGGCCTAGCGGCCCACCTGGGCCTAAGGAGAACTGGCTAGGCCGGCCCGTTCTTGCATCACTAAATTTGACATGTGCCAAACACGTGATTGGATTCTAAATAATCCAATGCAATCTAGTCCAATCTACTCCTAACTTTATAATCTAATCTAGTCTAACGTGCCAAGCAGGCTCTAAGAAAAGATAAGATTATATTGAAAGACATAAGTGTTAGTGATGTGCCCTAGGCCAATTATGTAATGACCACATTTTAACTTTGTTACATTTGCATTTTATTAATAAATAGGCATTTTCATTATTATTTTTTGTTCTAATTCTATGAATAGTTAATTCTGTCTAAGGTTATCAAGTATGTGACTTGATAGTAAAACTCTTAGGTGAAAATTGAATTATATTCTAAATTAACCCTAATCGGTCATTATTATTGGGATACTAATGAATGAAGACTAGTATGAAGTTTGACTGATGATTATGTTTTACTAATCATGTGTATGAGATACTAAGTCAAATCATAGATACATATTTAAGAAATGATGTATTGGATCGACCCGCTATGAGAATACTATATGGATAATTGTCAGAACTGATTCTCATCATAATAGTATTATCCCATTCCTCTGACTTGAAATCACCATTGTTTCCTACATGACAAGTTCTATATTTTGACACAATCTAATATTATTTTTAATAGGATGATGGAATGGATTGTTGTTGGATATAGAGTGAATCATATAAGGAATACGAGTGATTAAGAAGGAATTTGTCCCTCAGTTATCATGAGAAAGATATCTATGGGCACCTCGATAAGTTAGACTAAAGTAAAATGTATGGCCATACTGAAATGAATTGATAAGAATTATCAATATCAGTCTACTTAAGATCGAGAAATAATATGATTAAATAGTATAAGGATGACATAAACCATGCTTTATGTTTAATCAATGTATCTAGTGACAAAATGACTTTAATACTTATTGTGGATTAGGTTATGTCGGATTATTGACATTCGCATAACTTGGGTAATCATAATGTCTTGCTAAAGTCCGCTTATGATTTGTGGGCCAGAAACATAATTTCAAGCCCACTACCAACGTTTTGTGAACCTATAGGGTCGCACACTTAGAACAGACCAAGAACGAATTTGGGTTAACTGTGTCTAGGTTCGATGAACTTGATAATGTCTAGATTCAATGTACTAGATATGTCTAGGTTCATTGAATCTGACATTATTTAGATTATCTGAATCATATTCGAATTATAGTTTACCCTAGTTAAAATCTGACTCTATCTCGAAGTCAAGAGATATATATATATATATATATCTGTTTTAGGGTTTTTAGCTGAATTAAGAAGAGAAAAGGCGTTCTCTCATTCTAAAAGGCAAAAGACATTAAAACCTAAAATTAGATAGAGTCATTTAATGCAAAAGAAAGGGTGCTAGCACACCAATTCATTTTTGAGAGAATATGTTTGTGTGGATACCTATAGAGGGCGTTGATCTAAGTAACAACATCTGAATTTGATCCCGAATACTAAAAGCTCGAGTTAGGGTGTCACCGGAGTGAACCCGTTCTCTCCCTTTTAGAATCTTGCCCGATTTGTCATCCTAGTAAGATTCCATGACTTTCTTATCAATCTAATCGAATTGCATGGGTCCTGCGAGGGTTTTGTGGGAATTAATTTTTAATTTTTCACTGCCTATTTGAATCATAAAATCCAACAAAACCCAACAATAAGTATAGTAGAGGAAAAAAATTATTTTGATGAGACATATTTAAAAATGTTAGATTTTAATAAAAAAATATAGATGTATCAAAATACTAATTTCAGTCACAACATTGTTAAGATAAGTGTCCCAAGGAATCAATACTTTAATTGTATTTATGACATTTCAATTAAATAAATAATAATGCAATTATTTCATACATTGATAATAGTCCTCATATTACATTCATATCGTTGTTTGTATATTAAGCAAATCGTTGACCCATGATTATCAAAACTAAGTCTTAGAATTGTACAAATATGGAGTTTATATACAAAAAGATAAGATTGCAAGATTAATAGTGTAAATATATAGTCCACACTGTGTGTTATAATGTAATATGCGATTGCAAGATGGATAGCCTAAAAATATAGTCCACTATGGGTGGCGTGTAAAGCAGTCCAAGGAAGGAGATAATTATTTGAGAAATTTTCATAAATATCATCTTTTAACAATTACTTTTTATAAACACCACATATATTTATTTATGGAATAACTTAGCATGTAATATGAATGATAGTATGGTATAAAATTTTTTAAGTGTGACATAAATAAATACAACTATTAAAGGTGTGGCATAGCGTGTAGTTCTCTCTAATTATCTATAGTATCTAACTTTTCCAACCGGTTTTATAAAAAAGGATATCTGATCCTCTTTATTCTTAGACTGCTTTAGTACATGTTTTAGAGAGAAGGGAAGCTCCAATGATTAGGGTTTTAGAGCACTATAGCAGTTGGAAGGAGTGTAGTAATGATGAAGATTTGCTACGTTATGCCCATACATGCAATAATATGAAGAGAAGCATAGCTTTGAACACTGGTGTAGGGGCGTTTTACTACGTGCCCCACTCAATTTGTAAAAAAATATATTTTAGCCCTAAAATTTCTTTTAAAAATTTGGATCTACTCTTGTTTCGTAAAAAAAAAAAAATTACAATTGTACCCCACTAAATACTTAAAAGATGTTATCGTTCCCCCATTTTACAAGATTAATTATGATCACGCCCTCACTTAATCACAAAAATATATAATTATGCATCCATTTAATAAAATTCTATTTGTAGTTTTTTTCATAGTGCCCCCACTAAAGAAAATGTCTGGTTCTACCACTGGCTTTGAAGGCTAGTTAGTTGAGGTTCCTTCAAAAATTATAGTTTACTTAGAACTATGGTTTTTGGTCATTAACAGACACGATAAATCATTATAGCTTATTTTATAACTTGAGTTAGATAATGATTAAATAAAATTTTAAACATTTTGTTGTAGCAATGGATCAATTTTTCCGACAAGCTTACATGTCTACTGAATATTATACTTACATAAACAAGTAGAACAAATTAAAAAATATTTTGGACATGACAAATCAATTAGAAAACTAATTAGGATGTACATATAAAAAAGAAAAAGATGTTTAAGTAAGGGCATATTTGAGAATAATTAATGAAGACATTTAAAATGTATTTTTGAAGCCAATTTGATGAAAGAATACTTTAAAAGATTATTAAGAAAAAAAAATTAAGATGGGACATATTTGACAAAGCAAATATCTTTATGAGGTCAAACTAAAAGAAAAAAGTATTACAATAAAACACATATTTTAAAATTATATGGGAAAAAATTGTCGTTAGGATTGTGCAAAAAAAAAAATTGTTTGAATAGAGACACGTTTGAGAATAATCGTTTTTGTGGGTCATTTTGAAAAAAAAAAAAACAAATTTACATGGATCACTTTTGATATAATAAAAATTACATTTAAAATAACTAAGGGACACATTTAGAAAAAAAAAAAACATTTAATAGGAGCAAACACAGAAAAAATTATTTCAAAATAATCACATCAAAAAGAATTAAACTGTACAGGTGGCAACCAAAAAAAAAAAGAAATTATAGAGATGCATATGAAAAGAAATATTTTAATAAAAGCCACACAAGGAGAAAAGTATTAACAAAAATACGTGGCCAAAAATAAATTGTAAAAGAGCATTCAACAAAAAAAAAAAAAACAAAACAAAAAGCATATATTGAAAAACAAATTACGCTAAGGATGGTGCATGAACATTTAACAAATAAATAAACATTAAAAAAAATCATAAAATATAGAATTAAAAAAAAAAAAAAAGAAGAGAGGAATGTGATGCGCGGCTAAAGGCAAAACATACACGAAAAGGATCCGTCTCGCTTTATACATGACAATCAACATTCTTTTTTTTTTTTTTTTTTTTAAGATATGACTGTCAACATTAAGAGTGTTTAACAGGGTGATAAGAATAGTTAGTTAAAACTCTTTTTACAATAGCATATGAGAGTTTTATACTGTAGCAATTTTTTTACTATAACATATAAAAGCTTTATACTGTTAATAATTAAGAAAGTGGTCAAAACCTTAACTGCCAAACGCCCTTTAAGATAATATAAAAGAAAAGAATAATAATTGAATGAATTGTGTGCAAAAAATTGTTTAAAATGGGACACGCTTGAGGGTAAAAAAAAAAAGCGAGCCAATTAAAAATATATTTATAAAGAACACTTTTAATGTAAAAGGATTGTACGAAAAAAAACAAATGAGACATTTGGAAAAAAAATTATTTTAATAAGAGTGAGAGGGAAAAAAGTATTTAAAAAACCGCATAAAAAAAGAATCATAATCATATTGGAGTCTTTGGCCAAAAAGATATTGTAACATGCTTAAAAGAAATATTAATGAAAAAACAAAAACAAAAAAGCAAATGGGACAAAAAAAAAAAATAGTAAAAAAATAAAAAGAAAAGAGTGAAAAATAAAAAATAACATAGAGAGAGGAGGCCAAAACACCTGGCCTCCTTTAGAGCATGGACCAAAACGGTCAAGGCTCCTTTTAGTCGTAAAGATATAGATGATATAATATAATAGATTGCAATGTTCTCTATCTATTTACGTAAACCGCAACATTTCATTATCTATTTACTTGGATTATACTATCTACTTGCATGCGTATGGCCAGAGTCAGAGGGCTACTGTGACAAAGGTTGGGCACTGTGCCGAAGAAGTTCAAAGTAGAGTGTGGTGCCGGTGATAATTTTATACCGGCAGGATGTGAACAGGTATCCAACGTTTGCACACACCAGCTAAAGAATACATTGACACGCCACTTTTCCTGCGTTTTTATCAGCCCGACGCCCTGAACCTTCAAATGCAGCAATGTGAAGTGAAGAAAGATAATAAGTAGGTGCCAGGTTTTACTTTGAAACTATTTGAAGCAGAAAATAGTTCTCTAGAATCTTTTTGATGAGCGTCTCTTTCGATCACGTCGGGACAATGCTGGAGTCATGGAATCCACACTGCCTCAACAATAGCGGGATATGTAGTACCCAATGTCAGCTTGTTTGGGATAGCCGGAGGAACTGTGTGAGGTGACGAGCTTGCTACAGCAAGGCATGCTGGTTTAACTGTGATGCAGCCGTTCTTACTGCTCTGGATTATGCCATTCATGATGACGTAGCTATGGTTTCCGTTTCACCTGGTCCTGACCCTCCTCAGCCGATTTACTTCAAAAATGCAATCTGTAGTGAAACATTCTGCATGTTCCAGAGACTAATGTTGGTCTCTGCTCTAGTGCTGGAAAAACCATTTTCCCAGATGCTGCAGGCAATGTTGCTCACTGGATGCTCAGAGTTTCCGCATGCGGTATGGGTAGGAAATTCCCTACTAACGTGTGTCATGGGAATTCACGAATTCTAAAGGTAAGTTTAGCACTTCCAAGTGTCACATCTCATTGTCAGAAACAAATGAAAGAACAAATACAAGTAGACAAAAAACAGTTAAATTTGTACCTGTTATTTAAAAGATGGGTTCCACTTCAAACCTGCAGGAATGAAGAATCATTCAATTCTTGCTTTGCACATAATTAACATCATTATACTAATTTCATCCATTCAGAATGAAAGTATAAGGGTATAACCATATTTGATGTGTGCCTACCTAATTTCCTTCCTTTCCAACTGAACATGGTCTAAGAGCAGACTCAATGATATTTAAGAAAACACAGAAACTTGGGTTGACCCATTTCAAAAGTGTTACCAATAGTCCCCACAAGAGCAAACACCACCCTTAAAGTGATGAAATCGAGTTGTATCCCTTACAACAATGTCTCTTCCTTCAATCAAAGATATTAACTTAATAACATTATGACAGTCTCCACACACTCTTAGGTTTTTAACAATCTGGATAGAAGTTCCGGCAGGTGTGGAAATTAATCCGAAAGCTATGGCCACTCTTTCACTGTGTTGAGAAAGAATAGCCGCTTTGTGCTCCTCTTCAATATCATGAAGTACATAATTTGTGTCAGGCTGGTAACCCATGTCCTTCAATCGGATACTTAGTTCTTCAAGCTTTGAATAGATATGCCCTGCCATGGAATGTGAAAGATCACCAGCCAAGAACGTGTGGGTCTTGTGTTTCACCTCAATCCAACTATAACCAGCTTCCTTCTTTACTTTTCTCTCATCCATCAATTTCCTCACCTTGGCTCTCCCTTGCCAGTTTCCTGCTGCCGCATAAATATTGGAGAGCAATACATATGCGGCCGAGTCTTGTGGCTGAAGTGAAATGAGCTTTTCTGCAGCAAATTTTCCAAGCTCTAAATTGCGGCGAACATGGCAACCTGCCAAGAGGGTTCGCCACACTGTTGCATCTGCAGGGAATGGCATTCCGTTTATAATATCCATTGCATTTCCAAGCTTTCCGGCTCTGCTGTATAGATCAACCATGCATGAAAAATGCTCCATCGTTGGACAGATATGATGATCCTTGACCATCATATCAAAGTATCTTTTACCTTCATCCACTAAGCCCGCATGAGTACAGGCAGAAATAACACCAATGAAAGTTATGCCATCCATTTTTATTTGTTTTCTTCGCATATCCTCAAATATTTCAAGAGCCTTCTTCCCTTCACCATGTTGTGCAAATCCAGATATCATCGAGTTCCAAGAAATCAAGTCCCTCTCCCCTTCCCTCTTGAAGACTTCATTTGCACTCTCTATATTTCCTCTCTTTGCATACATTGTGACAAGAGCATTACTTACACATAAAGCATTGTTCAGCCTTGTTTTTATTGACAAAGCGTGAAACTGCTTTCCCTGCTCTGCTGCTGCTCTAGGTCCAGCACAGGCATGAATCACACTAGAAAATGTGAACTCATTTGGTTTGATCCCTTCCTTTGCCAACTTGCGAAAAATGTCAATGGCTCCATCAGTTTCCCCCATTTGAGCATATCCAGAAAGCATTGCTGACCATGTAACAATGTCCTTTTCATCAATTAATTTAAAAAGTTTAGCAGCTTCTTCAATGTTTCCCGTTTTAACATATGCGTCCAATAGCGCAGTTCCTACGATTGATGATTTTTCATAATTTGCTTTAACAACTTGGGCATGTACTTGGAGTACAAACATAGATTGTTGAGCCGTAAGGATAATAGAATAAGTGAAGTTGTTTGGTCTAACACCCCTGCTACTCATTTGACAAAACAAATTCACTGCTTGCTCAGTTGCACCATTTTGCAAGTACCCACTGATCATGGCAGTCCATGATACCACATTTCGAAAACCTTGCATCATAGAGAACATTTTGAAGGCATCATCAATTTCAGTGCATTTACTGTAGGCCACCATAAGGGCTGTTCTGATGTTGTGATCAAATCCCAACCCACACTTGAGAACCCTGCAGTGAAGTTGTCTTGCAAAACACAATTTTTTAAGGTTAGCACATGACTTAATTAAAGTAATAAATACTGGTTGTGTGAGCTTCTCACCAGCAAGATTCATCAAATTAAACATTCTAAAAGCTGCAAGATCAAGCCCATTTGTCACATATCCTGCAATCATACCATTCCAAGTAACTGCATCCCTACTCTCCACAATATCAAAGACAGCTCTAGCATCCCTTACCGTGCCCGACTTTGAGTACATATTAATCAAAGAATTGCACACTACCGTACTCGACTCGCAACCACTCTTAATCACTATGGCATGGATTTGACTTCCCTCCTCAACCATACGGCGATTAGCCAAAGCACCAATGACACTTACAAACGTCAACGGATTGGGCTTAACTCCATTAAAATGCATTTGGAGGAACAAATCTAACGTGAATTCATGCAATCCGTTTTGTGCGTAGCCTGTGAGTAAAGCTGTCCAAGCCACCACATTTTTCTCCCGCATTTTGTCGAAAACTTTCCTTCCATCACCAACATCCTCAGTTTTCATATACATGTCAACAAGAGAAGTACCAACACTAACATCCTCCATAAACCCAGATTTTATGCATTGACAATGCAGTTGCCGACCTGCAACTTGATCAAACAAGCAACTACATACCTTCAATGTACAAGACAGAGTTAACCCATCAACCGGAAAACCAGAGCGGCGAAGCCCCACAAAGAGATTAAGAGCTTCCTCAGTAAAACCATTACGAGAGTACTTAAAAAGCAAGTTATTGCCTTGTGAAAGGTCTCTCTTAGGACTTTTCTCGAACAAGTGGCGTGCATGGTGAGAGCTACAAAGTTCCAACGCCGACGATGAATCTTGCGAAGAGAAAGAGATTGAGCAAAGACGACATAAAGATTTGATGCGAAATGGGAGAAAGAAGAGCTTGATAGTTTGCTTTGAGAGAGTTGTTGAGTGATTTCTTATATGGAGACTCATAGTAACATTTAACGAGAAAAAGGATTGTTTTTGTTTTGTTTTGTTTTGTTTTGTTTCTGTTGTTTTTTTTTTTTCAATTGGAACGACAATAATACTGGCGAGTAGTTTGCCTTTTAACGACAAGATTTGATCGCTCTCTCTTCTATTTTGTGCTCTAATTTTTCATGGGGAGTTTTGTTTTTGGAAATTTTGCTGAAACCGTGATTTAAACATACAAGATAAGCGTTTTCGTGATACAATTTAAACATATTTAAATTTTGTTTTATTTAAATATATCTTTAAAAAACGTGCATAACATGTAATTTTCTATTATTTCTATTATTATTATTATTATTTTCAGGAGTATTATTATTATTATTATTATTATTATTTTTTGTTTAATAGATAATTAGAAATAATAGAAACTAATTTGATAGGGAATTGAAAAAAATAGAAATTAATTTTCGTGGGGTTTTTTAATGGGATATGTTTTTATCCAGTATTTTTAACATGCCAGAACTTTTTACTGTTTATAACTGAGCTTGTGGTAGAAATTGAGTGGAGTGTTTGATAGTGGTGAGAACCACTCAGTTCCCACCACAAACTCAATTATAAATAGTAAAACCACTCAATTTCTACCACAAACTTAGTTATAAACAGTAAAAAGTTCTCACTAACAATAAAAAAAATTACTATAATATAAAACTCTTACATAATACAATAAAAATGATTCCCACCATTAATTTTCACCACTTTTCTATTCACTCACCTATTTTTATCCACTGTTTTAGGGTTATTTTTATATATAATTGATTTTTCATTGTTGTAAATATATGCCATAATATATAACTTCTACAACAATGCGTGACTCGGCTCCCGGAGCTTAAAAATCCAGGCTCTAACATGGCTGGTTGAACTTCCCCCCTCAACGCGAGGCTTTTTCCGAGCGATCAGGTCACCGATGTGAAAGAAAACCTTCCGATCACAAACCGTTAGAAATAGCTATAACAAGTCCCCACTTGTTATAGTAAGAATCCAGAAATATCATCAGTATGGACCCTTCAATTATGAAGAAGCTCCTTGAAGACGATGAGGTTCTTCTCTCTCTCTCTCTCTATTTTTGTTAAGTTCTCCCATTCTTCGCTTATTATTCTCTCTCAATCTCTCTTTTTTTGGGTGATGAGAAGAGAAAATCAGGCAAGAATTCGAAAAATTTCTATAACTGTTTTGGGGGTTGTCTTCTGTGTATGAAGGACGAAAGCATGCATTCAGGAGCAGATGTGGACGCCTTCCAGGCTGCTTTAAATAGAGACATCGGAGGGGATGCGCCCCCGCCGCCGGCTTCGCACTCCTATGATTCGGATTCTGGTATCTCACTAAACCGGAATTATTCCTTTTTCTTTTTGTTCTTTGGATTTCGTTGCCTCTTTCTGAATTTATTTTGCAAAAGGTCTCTTTGGATTTTGGAAAGACTGAGATTAGGGATTTTGAAGGAAAAGTGTTTAGGAAGTAATCTATGCAAGGGCCTGGAACTTGGCATTTTTATTTAGCTCATCAATTTGCAAATTGAAATCTAGGAAATATAATTTATTTATTTTTCTGCGAATGTAGGAAAGAAATTTTTAGGATCTCTTGTTTCTGCTTATGCTTATTTTAAGGAACTTTTTTAAATATGAAATGAATTATCTGAATAAATAGTGCCAGGGATCCTTTCTCAAGGAAGCAATAATGCCTCTAGTCAGTCGTTACCACAATTCGAAACTGGTGATCGGGATGAGAATGCTAACTATCAAGTTCAACAAGACCAAAAAACTGCACAGCAGGAAGAAACAAATTTGTCCGAGAAGGAGGTGGTAAAACCTGAACCAACCGCTGAGAATCTTCTGCAGCAACAACATAATAATGTGTCACAGGAAGTCAATGATGCTACCTTGCGTCAGACACAATCCCAAGGTGATTATCAACAGAGGCAGGCAGAACTAAATCATCCCCAGATTCCTCAAGCAACCGGGATGCAGATTCCCGGAAAAAACCCCATCAAGATGCACGAGCCAGATAGGCCGCACAATCCAGACAATGAATCACAATACTTGAAACTCCAGAAGATGAGTAATCAACAGTCTACGGTTGTGGAGCAACCAAGCAACCCGCCAACTCGCAGTAAACAAGTACCCTTTGGCTTGTTACTACCAGTTCTAATGAACCAACTTGATAAAGATAAGGGGATGCAACTTCAAGAGCTATTTGGTAAACTGAAGGTGGATATTATACATAATTTTTGTCATCAAATGTTATCTCTATGATTACTTCTGTTGATTTCATGCTGGTTTTATGCTTCTAGAAAGAGGAAATCTCCAAAGAGTCGTTTGTCCGACTCATTAGAAGTGTGGTGGGGGAGCAGGTGCTCAGATTGGCGGTAATGACAGTTCAAGCACAGGTGAGTAGAAATGGACTTATTCATCATCTTTAATGGATCATGATTGAGGTAAAAACTAACACGTACAGAACCTTCAACCGAGTCCCAAACAATATCAGTTACAGTCTCAAGCATCAATGCGGAAACAGCCCCCAGGGATACCATCTGTCAGTTCAGGGCCTTCACAGTTTGCTGATCCTCGTTCCTTTTCACAAGTCCATCAAAAGGGTACAAGCTCATCTGCAGATGCCTCACATGCTCCCTCTTCAGCCGGCCAACTACAGACGAACCCAAGTCATTCAGATTCCCATGGAATGCAAGCAAGTCAAATGCCTTCTTCTAGTGCTGGGGCTACCAATCAAGAGAGAGATTCTATGCAAGGACTTAACAAGCAACAGCAACAACAACAACAACCACAACAGTTGCACTTTCCACAGACATCTTTCAGCACTTATGGAGGAAATGGCGGTAACAGTCACTTGTATTCTGGGACAAATGTTAATACTTCAACTTTACCTCTCAAACTGCAATCACATGATGCACAAATCCGACAAATTCCACAACATCAGAGTATGGGATCAACTCAGTTGGGTGGGGAAACACAGGGTCCAAACATGTTGAGTTTACCCAAGTTAGAGAGGCAAAATTCAATTAATGATCCTAGTAGAATGCAAGGTGGATCACTGCCTCATTTTTCAAGCAATTTAACGAATCAGCAGAAGCTAGCTTCTTGGCAGCAATCGACAAGTAAAGATCAGAATGCTGGCCCATTATCATCAATGTCTTACGTGAAACCTGAACCAGTTGATCAAGCTATTGAGCTGCAACACAAGCCTCCACCACCCAATTCAGAGGGATTGCCTTCTATTTCTTCTGTACACATTGAACAGGGAATCATGTCATCTGGAACTTCAAAAGACGAGTCTTTAGAGAAGCACCATTCAAGAATGGGTTTTTCAAATTCTACAAGCATAGTTCCTTTATCATCCACAAGCATGGCACCCCACAATACAATTTCTTCTTCCATGTCTGTGCAGCTGGATCCCAGTATCCCAGTAATCCCATCTCCATTATGTCTTTTTTATGCTGCATATTCTATTTTAGGTTTACATTTATTGTTTTCCTGTATAATATCTGTTTACTTGTTGGCATGAAGTACTTCTATGATAACTTCTTTTGTTGGCGTAATGATCTCTTCATATATATGATTACAAGTTTATTTGCTGCTTAATTATGTTATCAGTCAGGAGCTCGTGTACCTTCTGGAACACCACCTGCCGGAAACAATAATAAGACTCCTCCAAAAAAGCCTTCTACTGGCCAGAAGAAACCGCTTGAAGCACTTGGTTCTTCACCATCAGCAGCAAGGTGAGCTAAACTGCAGTCTTTCTTCCTTAATGAGCATGTTCTGTTAAATTATTTTCTTCTATTGTTTCTGGATAACCTGCAGTAAGAAGCAAAAAGTCTCTGGGAACTTTTCGGATCAAAGCATTGAGCAACTCAATGATGTTACTGCTGTTAGTGGAGTTAACCTTAGGGTACAATATCTTGCCTTTTTCAACTTTGACTATAATTGGCTACTATTAAACTTGCCTTTTTATTTATTTATTTATTTATTTTTGCACTGAAAAGGAAGAGGAAGAACAGCTATTTTCCGGACCCAAGGAGGATAGTCGAGTATCTGAGGCATCTCGAAAAGCTGTGCAAGAAGAAGAGGAAAGGTTGATTTTGCAGAAGACTCCCCTTCAGAAAAAATTGGCAGAAATCAGTTAAGATATCTATATTTCCTTTTTTCCAGGAATTGTGCAATTTAGGCATGCAGTGGTCTGAAAGACAATGTCATTCATTGATTGTTGTTTGTTTTGGCATATGTTGTGTTGCAGTGGTCAAATGTGGATTAAAAAGTGTAAGCAACGATGTGGAGCGCTGCTTGTCACTGGTGAGATGCTAGCCGCCTGTGTGCTCCTTTTTTTTTCGTTTTTGTAAAAAAAAAAGAGAAAATACATTACCTTTTAATTTCTTCTATGCCAAATACTAACTGAATTATCAGTCTGTGGAGGAAAGAATGCGTGGACTGATAGATAATCTAATCAGACTGTCGAAACAGGTTAGTCTTCATTTCTTATTCTCTTCGCTTCCTTTTTAATTCCTACTTGAAGTTTTGAATTATCTCGTTGTTGTATCTTCCCTTATTTTGAGAGAATTCCTTTAGCGTGTTGATGCTGAGAAATCAAGACACCGAACTATCACCACCTCTGATATTCGGCTTCAAATACTGACAATGAACCAAAAAGCAAAGGAAGAATGGGAAAAGAAACAGGCTGAAGCAGAAAAGCTTCGCAAGCAAAATGAAGTGAGTCCCGTGCATTTCTATGTTAAAATTCCCTTCTATAATGCACACACCTGGTGTTATGCATGCCTTCTCTGAACACGTAGTGTCTATACAAGTCTTTGTATGTATTTAAAGTCTTGAAGTTTATCTTTGAATGCAGCCTGAAAGTAATAATGAAGGTGATGTTGAAAAGGAGAAAGATGAGGGTCGTGCTAAACCATTAAAGGTATCGAGGATACTTCTCTGTTAAGCATTGCTATATTTACTTCCTGGATAGTTAAAGATATCATTGTCTTCTCTACTATTTCTTTTTTTCCAAAGATGCAGGCCAACAAAGAGGAAGATGACAAAATGAGGACAACGGCAGCAAATGTTGCCGCCCGTGCAGCTGTTGGAGGAGATGACATGCTTTCAAAATGGCAAATGATGGCTGAGCAAGCACGGCAAAAACGTGAAGGAGGGCCGGATGCAGCATCTGGCCCTCAGGCAGGTAAAGATGTCAACCGCAAGCCTTCTTCAGCAGCTGGAAAAACTACGAAAGACCAGCAAGAAGCTGAGAAAAGAAGCAGTGCAGCTTCTTTTGCTGCCCCGGGTAAGTGTTATTAAGCTTCTTTACAAATGAGGTCTTGATAGTGGAGCTTGTAGAATCCATATGTTTGACGTTATGAAGGGGCATAGAGAAAGAAGATTGTTGTAACTGTAGACATTATTTTCGCATATTAGAACTGAAGTTATTTAACTTTTATTTTTGTATATCAGTACATGGTGTATCTGTTGCACGAGATAATTTTCATTAACGGTTCAGTCTCTAAGGCCAATATGGCATGTAGACAGCGTGCCGATATTAGAAGATATCGGTGCAAAGCTTACTATTAGTTTTATTTTTGGTTTAGTAGGAAATTAGTTGAAGAAACCCTTGTCTTTGTATACTCCGTCATCATTATTATTTGTTTGCTAAAGTTGTGACATGATATTGTATTGGCAGGTGCTGTGAGAAAATTTGGAAGAAACCAAGTTATTGTGCCTCAAACTAGGGTTGCTCGTAGCATAACCGTCAAGGATGTAATTGCTGTCCTAGAAAGGGAACCTCAGATGTCCCGGTCTACTCTGATATATCGTTTGTATGAGAAAATTAAATCTGATACCACTGGTGAATAGTCCAATTAATCTGTTGCTTCTTGTTCTCCTAGCCATAGCTTGTTCTTCAAACTCCCAGAGTGATTTTAGTTAAGAGAGAAGAAACCACAAATTAGAACGATGTCATGACCAAAGATGCAGTTCAACTTCTTATAAGGATATAGGAATACATAATTTTATTGTATGCGCAATTTGGGTTAATGTAAGTAAAGTAAGTTTTGATGGCCTCTGTTCCGTCTTCGGGGACCATTTGCCAGTTGCCATCATTCTTATGATTCTTTTTTTGTTTGTTTTTTGAATAACATTCTCATGAATTTTACACCCTTATCTTCTTGCCATTCTAAATACTGCATAACGAGGCTCTGATCCATTTTGATTTGTGTTTGGCAGTTGTTGTTTAAACCATTTTTCAGTTACGAACAAAGTAAAGCTTTCGCATGTTACAGTGTAAAGTTTTCATATACTATAGTAAAAATAGTTTAACTAACAGTTTTAATCATCCTGTCAAATAAGATCATGTTTGAATTTTAAACTTGGATTACCTTTTGTTATGATCGGGCAACTGATGGATCCTTGGTTACCTGCTTTTGAAGTTTCTAGCGTTTGTTTTACTGTTTATCTTTCTATGGCTGTGAAAGGAGATGTTAGATTAGGCGGCTTGGCAAAATATTGGAATATTCTAATCTAACTCGAGCTAAATTTTACGGTCTTTTTCTTTCTTTGTGGATTGTTGGTTCAAAGAAATTAAGAATCTGCCTTTCGAAATTAAAAAAATCCTTTTTATATCTTAGAAGTTAAAACTATTTTACCAATAAAATTGTAGGCCTTAGTATGATATTTAGTATACTTTTTAAATTGAGCATCACTGTTTTGTTAATAACGAGGTTACAACTCTATGTTTAAATAGGATTGTTCTTTGAGATTGTTACCGTATCCCTTAAAAAGAAAATGCCATAGTAATCTTTTCTAATTTAATGGAAAGTTAGATATATAATAATAAAATTTTTCTAGTCAATTTGAAATCTAGTAAAACAAATATGAAAATAAAAATCATTTGATAATTATTACTTAATTTTGTAACATAAAAGGTGAATGCTATTGAAATAATTATTACTGTGTAATTTTATATTTCTTAAAATATTTCAAGCATATTTCAACTCAACTCTCTTATATAGATAATTTTTATATAAAAAAAAAAAACTACAATAGGATATTTGAACTACTTCCAAAATGGGGGCAATTGTGTAGATTTTTAGTTAAGCTACTTACACTTGGAAATTTTTTATAATTTCTTTATAAGTTTCATTTTCTATTTTATAAGTTAAAAAATATGTTTTACAATAAAATTAATTAAATATTAATATTTTTAGAATTTTAGAATGCAAATTAATCTGGACTTGTGATCAATGGTAGAGGGAGAGTGGGGCACACGATCCACTCAATTTTTAAAATTTATTTTTTATCTACAAATTTTTAAAAATTCTAGATATACCCATATGTTATAAGAAAAATTATTACTGCACCCTATTGAATATTTGAAAGGTGGTGTGACCTTATCTTACAAAAAAAAATAGTTTTTTCCTCTTCAATAAACAAGTTTTTTATCTTTTTTTTAATAGTGTCCCTAATAAAAAAAAGTTTTGGCTCTATCGCCACCAATGATGTTTTTGGTTGCGAGCTATCATTCAACTGTTACCCGTTCAACAAATTCATCTAGCTGACATTGTTTAATGGGGGCTTCATCTTTCCTTTTCAACTAGTAATAACTAGAGATATTCTCATAAATGTCCCTTTTTGAGACAATTTTTATTTATTCATGTGAAAAATTCTTATCCTACGAACCTAATGGGATATGTTCCATGTCCTATTAAGATATTTTGTATCCTATTAGGATATTCTTATGTCCTATTAGGATATTTTGTATCCTATCAGGATATTTTTTGTGTCCTATTATGATATTCTTTGTTTCTCACCGGGATATTGTGTCTCATCGGGATATCGAGATATGTTTCGTGACCTACTAGGATAACTTTATTCTCCTCTCTTTCTATCTCTCCTCTTTCTCTTTCTCATCGCCGTCATTGTTTCATTTATGGTTTACTAGCTACATCATCGATCACCGACACCAACGACGTTGCTGGCTGCCAGTAAAAAAAAAAAAAAAAAAAAAAAAAACAACAACAACAACAAATACCTTCGGCCATTGCCGACCTTCAACGATAATCTTCTTTCTCTCTCTCTCCTCTCTTTTTCTCTCTTTCATCATTGCCGTTGGCTCGTCTTTGTCTTAGTCAGAGATTGTCACGGTGTTTCATCATCAATCTTGTTGTCGTTGATTTGGTTTTCGAGATTGGGTTTACGACAACATTGTCGATCTTGCGACGGCATCATCGATCTCACAACGGCATTCTCACCATTGCTCGAGATCTAGTTCATGACAATGCCATTGCTTGAGACATGGTTTGCAATGGCGTCGTCGATCTCTATAGATCGTGACTGAGGAAGATTAACGAAGTCAAGAAAAACAACTAGAGCAGGGGAACGTGAGATTGAAGTTTGAGGTGACTCTCCAATGGCATCGATTTTTGCGCAAACTTGGCTTGACCTAGACAAATCCAATAAAAAGAAAGAATTGGAGATCCACGGCTGTTGGAGATTGATGTTTGAGAAAATCCACTGTCAAAGGTCGTCGTCGAGATTGCAATGTCATCATAGGCAGTGAGCCCGTCGAGATCTATGCAATTTTGTCGTGATCTCTAGTAGCCAACAAAAGCAGAGAGAGATGAGAAAGGAGGAAGAGAAAAAGAAAGAGGAGAGAGGGAGAGATGAGTGAGTGAAAAAAAAAGGAAAACCAAATGTAAGAGAGAGGGGAAATAAATGAGATTTTTTTTTTCTTTTTGAAGGATATCAAAATTTGTAGTATAAATTTTTTTAAGTTTTACAATTTGTGGCCTAAATAATTAGATTGATTTAAAAGGTCGCATATTATATAATTTTCTCCAAATAACTATATGCATCATGACTGTGATTTTGTAATCTAAAATTTCAAAAGAAGAGTTTTTAGAGAAGCAACATTCAAGAATAGGAATTTCAACTTCTACAAGGATAATTCCATGCATGAAATATGTAAATCATTAGTAAAGTCCAAAAGAAATAATATATCTCTTGAATAACCTATGATATAGAATATATTTTGGTAAATTTTTCAAATTGCATAATATGTCTTGAAATAAATCAAGAATTCTATTTGGAAAAATAATTAAAGTTTTGAGTACATTTATGCCACAAATAACAATATATTTTGACATAATATGCTTTCCAAACATAAAAAAATAATTTTTTTTTAAATTGACTTTTTTATGCTTTTTTATTTTCTAATATTTGATGAAAATTTCACCAATGCTTCTTAAAATAAAAGTGTGGTAAAATAGTAATCTTTCACAAGTATTGTGTGCTCTGTGTGTGGGTTTTTGAAAACAATTTTCACAAAACTCGTAGAAACATGATTATGATGCAGATTGTGTAAAACAAAAATTCTCTTAACTTTTATAAAACACTATAAATTATATTCATGTAATGCTTAAATAAATATATAAAATTATGTTTATCAGAATGATCGGAGATAAACTTGAATTAAATTAATAGTTTTTCTTTGCCCAGTCATCAGTATCGGTTGGATGAATGGGTGAGCGTTGAAGGAATATTGCTTCTAAAAGATCACTCAATTAAATATGGCTTTTAAAGATCACTCAATTACTTTAACTCACCCATAAATCTTAATGCATGAGCAGAATGAGTCGCAGGATGAAGAACTTTTCTTCACACTCTCTCTCTTTCACACACCTACGAGGGGAGAATTTTTGTAGAGCATTTTCAGTCTCTCCAAGACTCATAAGTGTGTCTCTAATGAATAGATGAGGCATCTATTTATATAGAATAAGATGTCTAATTAATTTTGAAAAGTCTTCTTATTTTAATTTTAATATCAAATATTGATTAAAATAAAAGACACAAATTTTTCATTCCCATACCGATATAGGCGCCACAGACAGAGAGAATCTCTATGCACGTGGCGCCATTCTCCATACAGTATAGGTATGAATACTGCTTTTTACCCAATCTAATTTGTTTATAAATTTAATTTTCCATATTTAAATTAAACCATATTTTTTCAAAATTGAAAATACTAAATGTGAAAACTCCGTAGACAAGTTTTGACGTGCACAAGGGATATTCCCTTATTAGCATTGGTGTCACACACAATGAGATCCTCCCATTGTGTGCACCATACATAGTGGGATCCACCCACTGTCTGTCTTCTAAAATCGATCATTTTATTTATTAAATAATCTAATTATTTAATAAATATAAATTGATTCATAATTAATTTATTTTAAACGATATTTAATTTAGAATTCTATAATTTTAAATTAATTATTTAAACCAACAATTTCACTTGTCCAAACAATGTTTACAAGGATAGCTGCGGACTAATGGATGTATAATTTCAACCTCTAATGAAATAATATATTAATTAAACTCTTTAATTAATATATTATTGTTTTATTAATTCTAATGTAACTCCACTAAGTACTTAGAATTGCACTGTTGAAATTTATAGATATTTAATTACTTATTTCTTAGAGTCATCCTTTTGATATAACCATTACATATAAGTCGATCCTCAATAAATAATTCATAATTAGAGCTAGGTGATGTATGTTAACTACTCTAATTACTTTTTTTTATCCTTGAAGACCCTTGATTCTCTAATAAATAATAAATTCATGAACTTAATCATGAATTGAGTGCTCTTACTAGTCAAGCTCTAAATTAATATTTAAGGGAATTATTTACCTGCTTTTGGTTAAGAAGGAATAGATTCCATCTTGTAATATTAACATTTCTAGCTACTTCCTTCATTATGTCTCCAAGATACAAGGGATAAGATTAGATTCTCAAATCCGTACCGAATAAATTAAAAGACATAAATCCATAAATAGGAGTCTATTGATAACTCAAGATTAAGATCATCTTATATATGACCATCAATTAATATGATTAGAACTTGCTTTATTTAATAGAAATTATTAGTTGTTCATATCATATCATGTCCCGATCCTACATAATCTTATTATGTATGCTGTACTCATTTAATTACTCACTATATCAACGGTTTGGATAAGACTGTTTCATTTTTAATGAAAATGTTCTAAATTAGTAATGCTCAATTAAATATTTCATACTTTAATTGAATAATTAATTGTAATAATTAGTTATATGGTATTGACCATTTTGGTTACCATCTTTAAATATTTTCCTCTTATATATAACACTTATATACAATATTTAAGGTCATAGATAATTATGAAATTTTAATGATATTCATAAAAAATTTAGAACACATACACATATATGTGATTATTATTTATTTTTAAATATGTCCTTTACAAAACATTTTATATTTTAAGGAAATCTATCTTAACAATCTCCCACTTACCCTAAAGTAGATTAGACATGTCTCATAATCCATAGGCTTATAGACACTTGAAAACTTTGATGGGCAAGGTCTTCATGAACAGATTTTCTGGGTTGTCTTTCAATAGGATCTTCAACACGATCATGTCTCCTCTATTGGATATCTCTTGTACCAGAAAATATCTCCTTTTTATATGCCTTATACCCTTGTGGTTTCTTGATTCTTTAATGTTTGTAATTGTTGCATTGTTGTCACTGTACAGTTTAATTGGCTTATCCATGCCTGGAACAACTTCTAGATCTATCAAGAATTTTCAAAGCTTGAATGCATATATGGATGCTTCACAAGCAGTCACATATTCAGCTTGCATTGTCAAGTTAGAAACACACTTTTGTTTCACACTCCTTTAAACGACTGCTCCACCACTAAGAGTAAACATTCATCTTGAGATCGCTTTTTGATCATCCTTATCCGATTGAAAATCAGAATCGGTGTAACCATTGAGAAACAATCTCTACCGGAATACACAAGCATATAGTTTCTCATTCTCCAAAGATACTTATTGATCAAATACTAGATTTGACTAAAACTTATAGACAATCCTTGCTGCATAGTGGATGTGAGGTCTAGTACACTACATAGCACACATCTGGTTTCCGACTACTGATACATAAAGGAAAAGACTCATGTCCCCTTCCTCCTGAAAAGTCTTCAGATACTACTCTTTAGAGAGATGAGTACTATGCCTAGAAGGCAAATTTTCTCCCTTAGAGTTATGCATCTTATACTTGATAAGCACCTTGTCTATGTATGGAACCTAAGATAGTGCCAAAAGATTCTTCTTGTGATCTCAATTAGCTAGATCCTAATACTATAGCTTGCCTCTCCCAAATCTTTCTTTTGAAATTGGCTAGTTAACTATTCCTTTGCTTGTGATATTGATTCCTTATCATTCCAAATGAGCAAGATATTATCAACATAAAGTACTAAAAAGGCCATTTTCTTTTCTCTTATGTATTTGTGGACATATGGTTTATCTTGGTTTTGTTCAAAATTATAAGACTTAATAGCCTCATCAAAACTGATGTTCCATGATCTAGAAGATTGCTTAAGTCCACAAATGGATCTTAGCAATTTGCAAATTTTTTGCTCTTGGCCTTTAGGTTGCACTATATACATGCTTTCCTCAAGATAGCCCTTCAAAAATGTAGTCTTGACATCTATCTGCTAAATCTTCTAATAGAAATACATAGCAATGGATAAGAGTATCTGAATGGACTTAAGCATAATAACTAGGGAGAAAGTCTCTTCACGGTTAATTCCCTCCCTTTGGTTGTAACCCTTGGCTACTAATATTTCCTTGAAAGTCTCCACTTTACCATTCATTCCTATCTTTCTCTTGTACATCCATTTGCATCCAATGGATTTTAGCCCTTCAAGAGGATCAAGAAGGTCCCAGATTGAGTTAGAATACATTGATTCCATCTCGAGTTTCATGGCTTCCAGCCACTTTTCTATGTTTTTATCTTCCATTGTTGACTTATAAGTCAATGGACTTCCTCACTGTCACTCACGGCGACTAGCTATGCTTCCCTGTGATAATAAGTTGGTAATCTAATTTCCTTCCCACTACAACAAAGCATTGAAAGTGACTGACTAGAAGTTGCAGCCTCTTTGATTTGCTTTTTGACAACTCTTGCCAACTCTTTGACAACTCTTGTTGGTTGTGGGCGATCTGATTGGCAAGTAAGTCTTCTAGAACTCTTTTGCTCTTTGATTTGAAGTTTTCATATATTCGTGTATAAGAAAAGTGGTTTTTCTTGATATAAACACCTTCTTATCTTGAGGAATAGAGAACAAACCTCTTCGTGTCCCTTGAATATGACCTACAAAGATACAGACATTCGATTGAGATTCCAACTTCCTAGTCTTAGCCTTTAGCACATGTTCTAGACACCCTATATTTAGATCTGTATCAAACTAGGTTTTCGGCTATTCCATAACTCTAGAGTCTTTTTAGGTATAGACTTAAAAGGAACCAAGTTTAGAATATAAACTATGGTCCGTAAGGCATGTCCTTAAAAGGACATGGATAGAGAAGAATAACTCAACATTGATCTCATCATAGTGAGTAGCATTCGATTTCTCCTTTTAGAAACACCATTTTGTTACAGTGTTCTAGGTACGATGACTTATGAAACTATTCTGTTTTTCGTCAAATGGTTTGTGAACTCTATGTCTAGATACTTACTACCCCGATCCAATCAAAACACTTTTATATGCTTTCTTAATTGTTTTTCAGTTTCTGCTTGGAATTCGTTGAACTTTGTAAAAGTCTTAGATTTCCTCTACATTAGGTAAACATAACCATATCTAGAATAATCGTCAATAAATATGACAAAATATTGATACCCACATCTTGCTTATACGTTTAAAGGTCCACATACATCGCTATGTATTAACTTAAGAGGTTCTTTGACTCTAGACTCTTTAGTTGAGAAAGGTCACTTGGTCATTTTATCCTCTAGATAGGATTCACATACTAAGAGTTTACTAACATTTAGTTCCCTCAAAGGAATTTCATTACTAACCTTTCAATTCTGTTTAGGATAATATGTCCAAGTCTAAGATACCACATATATGTGTTATTATCATTAGAAATCTTTCACCTTTTATTCATAGGTTGGCTACTTTGAACATTTTAGTATTAAGTAGTTTAGGACCAGATTTAAGAAAATATAAACCATCATTTAGTTGTCTATATGTTTAAACCATTCTTTGAAATAGAAATAATTTCATCATAAAAAACTTTAAATAATTGTTCAATTAATCTAGAATCAGAAATGAAACTTCTCCTAAATCCAGGGAAAAAATAAACATTGTTAAAGCTAAATAATTATTTTTAAATTAATGCTTTAGCCAAAATCCTAGCACCATTACTTATGACCATCGTGTACTCCCCATTGGCAAGCTCGCATAAAGAACTTTGACTCTACAAAAAAGAATAAACATGGTTAGTTGCTTCCAAGGCAACTACCTAGATTGAGAACTCATTATCTACAACACATGTTTCTAAAACTAGTAATCATATTTACTTTGGTTTTTCTTCTCGTTTTTTGTTTCAAGCTTCATCTTGGTGTGCATGAACTTCACAACATCAAGATGTGCCTCGGTATTTGGTTAGCCAAACATGCCATCTATTGACTACATTATCTCGTAAGCAGTCTCTATATTCTCATGCTTCTTACAAAGCAATTTAGACATGCCAACTACCAAGTAGCATTTGGATTTTTGGTTGGCTTTCTACCAACAAGAACATGCCTCCTAGGCGGCTCTTCTAACGTAAGCTGTAGAGACTAATGGACACTCCTTGCGGATGAAGAACTCGTAGTCGTCACTTATGAGGATTAGATTCATAGTACTTTTCCATTTTGGCATAGTTCTCTCTAGGAAGTTGTTTAAGAGCGAGTAGGTTGACAATTATATTAGACATATTGTTGGGAAAAATAAATAAATAAACATTTAATTTGCATGCATGAATATTATAAAGCAAACAAACGAGTTTTAGGCATAGTATATATGATACATAGATTCACATGAAAAAATACATTAAAAACATGTGTAACTAAATTTAACCAACAATAATTTGATTTATCGCAAACGATGTGTCGTTGCCACAGGGTAGCTCAAATCATTTGCAAATCAAACTGAGACATTCTCAATTAATAAATATTCAAAATATCTCATATTTTCATATTTATTAATTGTTGTAATTTTAGTAAAAGGATGCAATTAACATTTAATTACATCTTTATGAGTATAACCCACCGTTTTGGATTTCAACTCTAAAGTGTCATCGAGTAGATCAAATTAGAGGTACATCTTGAGTTCCTATCACTAAGAAGAACAACCTTACATTGATCCAAAGTGGACACTCTCTATAAGGAGGACAAAATCAATGCCATCTTCAGGCGTCATTTAAACCTTACGATGTTATTCTAACAGTAGAGACCAATGGGTCGTATTGTCAAATAACCCTTTTCTACTCAATATTTTGTAAATATGTATTTTATTTGTAAATCATCACATGGTTTACAATTTCTAGTAATATTAACAATTTATATTTCTAGACATATGAAATTCTAAAATTTAACTCTTAAATTCAAGTTCATATAATAATACTATTTTGCAAATCATATTTGCAATCGTTAATCAATTTAATCTCATTAAATCAATTTACAATGCATATTTTGCATTTATAATTAAAACAATTTTACTATAATAAATAAATGTGTGTGTATACATGGCATGTTATAAAACATATGAGTAGGCACACCATAACTAATATGGCATGTTATAATGCATGAACATATAACAAATTATCCACATAAAATAAAATATTCAATTCAACAATTGAGATGGATTTGACTAGGTTCCTCGGATATTTAAATTACAACCTAACTAAAATAGTGAAAATAAAATAAATTCTTAATGCAATTAATCTTCAGAAAAAATCTTCATGGGTCTTCTTGTAATCCTCTTTGAATCATCATCGTCTTAAAGGTAAAATTGAACAAAAGCGAGAAAACAATGAGAAGACATGCCTAAAAACCTAGATTAGGGTTTCGGCTTCATGATTTTCACAAAATAGTAAAAACATAATTGTGATGTGGATTGTGCATAACAAAAATTTTCTAAAAACTTTTGTAAAACGCTATAAATTATATTAATTTAATGCTTAAATAAATATATAAAACTTTGCTTGCTGAAATGATCAAAGATGATTCGGTATTAAATGAATAGCAAGGATGGTATCTTTAAGATGAAACTACCATCTTTCTCATCTAGTCCTCGGCATTGGTTGCACAAATAGGTGGGCGTTAAAGGAATATGGTTTCCAAAAGATCGTTCAAGTAATTTAAGTCACTCGTAAATCTCTATAAATTAGCAAAATGGGTCTCAAGATGAAGAACTTTTCTTCACACTCTTTCTCTCTCTTACACGCCTATGAAGGGGAAATTTTTGCAGAGTATTCTTAGTCTCTTTAAGACTCAAAAGTATGTCTCTGATGAATAAAAGAGACCTCTATTTATAGAGAATAAGATGGCTAATTAATTTTGAAAAGTCTTCTTATATTAAATTTAATATCAAATATTTAATTAAAAATAAATACACAAGTTTCCCATTCCCATATTTTCATAGGCAACACACATAGAGAGAATCTCTATGCATATGGCAACATTCTCCATATAGTGCATGTATGAATACTGCTTGTTACTCAATCTCGTTTATTTCGAAGTTTAACTTTGCATATTTAAAATTAAATTATATTTATTCAAAATTGAAAATACTAAATATGGAAACTTGGTAACCAAGTTTTGATGTGCACAAGGAACATTCCCTTACTAGCATTAGTGCCACATACAGTGGGATCCTCCCACTGTGTGTGCCACACACAATGAGACCCATCCACTATCTGTCTTCCAAAATTAATCATTTTATTTATTAAATAATCTAATTATTTAATAAATATAAATTAATTCATAATTAATTCATTTTGAATGATATTTAATTTAGAATTTCATAATTCTAAATTAATTATTTAAATCAATAATTTCACTTGTCCAAACAATATTTATAAGGATGGCGAAGGACTGGTGAGCCCATAATTTCAATCTCCATTGAAACAATATATTAATTAATATATTACTCTTTTATTAATTCCAATGTAACTCCACTAAATACTTAAAATTGCACTCTTGAAAATTATAGATATTTCATTACTTATTTCTTAGAGTTGTCCATTTGATACAGCCATTACATATAAGTCGATCCTTCTTAAATAATTTATAATTAGAGCTAGGTGATATCCGTTAACCTCTCTAATTACCTTTTTATCCTTGAGTACTATTGATTCTCCAATGAATAACAAATTCATGAACTTAATCATGAATTGAGCTCTCTTATTATTCAAGCCCTAAATCAATAATCAAGGGAATTATTTATTTGCTTTTCATTAGTAAAGAAATGGATTCCATCCTGTAATATTAACATTCCTAGCTGCGTCCTTCGTTATGTCTCCAAGATACAAGGAGTAAGATTAGATTTTTAAATCCATACTAAGTAAATTAAAAGACATAAATCTATAAATAGGAGACTGTTAGTAACTCAGGATTAAGATCATTTTATATATGACCATCAATCAATATGATTATAACTTGCTTGATTTAATGAAAATTATTAGCTGTTTATATCACATCATGTCCTGATTCTACGTAATCTCATTATGTACACTGTACTTATTTAATGACTTATTTCATTAATGGTTTGGATTAGACCGTTTTATTTTTAATGGAAATAACCTGCACTAGTAACGCTCAATTAAAGATTATGATATTGACCATTTTTAGTTATCATCCTTAAATATTATCTTCTCATATATAACACTTATATACAATATTTAAGGTCATATAGATAATTATGGAATTTTAATTATGTTCATAAAAAATTTAAAATACATACATGCAAATATGTTGAATAAAATCACTTTATTTAATTATTCATTTATAAATATGTTATTCACAAAACATCTTATGCTTTAAGGGAATCTATCCTAGTATCTTAAACGTTAGATCATCTGAAATTTTAGATTATAGCCCGGTGTTAAAAACTTATTGTTTTATATAGCATTAATTTTAATGAAATGAATAACGAGTTTGTTAGAAACAAATATCAAAAATTCCATTTTTAACACTCTGCGTAGGATATTCTCCATCCTGTCTTTCCTCACTCCTTCGGATTGGATCTATCCCTCTCTCTTCATCCCACTCTCTTCCTTATATATTTTCTCTTTCTATTGTCTCCATGTCTTTTTCTGCCAATATCCCCCCTCTGTCTTCCGCCTCCCTTCATGGTTCTTGCAAATATTGTACTTATTTACTGGTTAATATTTTATCTCACAAATATGGTACTTATTTGGTAAAGCTTTTATCGACATGCATAAAATAATATGTGATATTGGTGCGTAAAGGATTTTTCTAATATATTCTTAATTTACTAATCAAATCTCCTTTAATTTTTCCAAATCTTTTATCTTGTTAAACATTAGATTTATCTGACAAACTTATTATGTACTTGTAAAAAAATAATATAATATTGGTAAATAGATGATTTTTATGGTAAATTCTTTATTTGGTAACAAAATCTTTTATGGCCTGTTTGTTTTGTAGGTTCGAATCACATTTGCTGGTTGATAACTTATCATATAAATTCAAAATTTATTTCTTCAAAAAAAATAAAATAAATTCATCTAGTGTCACAGTTACTATTTGTTAGGAATGGCATGTGCACAATATTGTATAAACAAGTAATATAATGATGAGTGAGTATTATTCCACGGAGATTGTGTGTAATTTTAGCTAATTACAAAAATTTTATTTGCTTTAAGATTGTTTGAATAATTGATCAAAAATGAAATAAAACAAAACTAATAAAATTAAAAAAAAAGAAACTAAAATGATAAACACAAAGCTCTAGAGATCTAATTTCACCTAATTGAATTCGTTTGAATTCAATTTATCCTCTAATTGATTAGTTTTAATAAATAAAATTGTTAGTCGAATGCACTAAAGTACCTACTTGCCTCTTTTGAGAAGCTAGTAGGAATATCTATGTTAATTAGAACATCGATATTCCTATGAGAGATCAATTAACACAAACTCATTACGTTCAATAATACACAATGACTACATATACATTAAGGATGGATTCCTCTTCCAAAATTACACATACTACCCTATTATTAATCAAGACCCAGACTCTATTTTTCAAATTCATTAAAGTACAACAACATCTCCTAATGAATGGCCAAGTCACTAAGAACATTAAGCATATAATAGAATAGACAATTACTAACAATTAATAACCAATCTAATAGAGCAAAAATAAATCAAAATCCTGTTTAGGATCCATTAGTACCTTAAAACACAAAACTAATGCATAAATAAAAATTAAAAAAAAATAGACAATACCAATGTTCAAGCATTCTTAGAATATACAAAAATTTAAAAAAGAAAAATGGTAAAGACATCATTAAAGTAAAGATGTCACAAACTTCAAATTCCCTTTTCGCCAATCTGATTGTTTTTTAAAACAATTTTAACGAAAATTACAAAAACATGGTTGTGGTGTGGAACATATATAACAAAAATTTTTCAAAACTTTTGTAAAACATGCTATAGATCACATTAATTTAACTCTAAATAAACATATATAATTTTTGCTTATCTGGATGAAGAGAGGAAACCACAATTCTTCTTCTACGGAGGATGACTTTTCTCTATTTGAAACCACCATCTTTTTCACCTAGTCCTCAGCATCGAATGGACGAATAGGTGGGTGTGATGGAATTAAAGGTTTCTAAAGATCACTCCCTTACTTTAGTCACCTGTTAATTTCAAAGCATGAGCAAAATAGGTCTTAAAATGAACAACAGTTCTTCTTCTCTCTTTCTTTCTCTACACGCCTAAGTGAGAGGTTTTTGGTAGAATCTTCTTAGTTTCTTCAAGACTCACAATCATATGCTTTAAGGGCATCTATTCTAAGAATCTCCCACTTTTCCTAAAGCAAATAAGACATGTCTATTAACCGAAAACCCTCTAGATGCTTCTTAAAGACTTTGACCGGCAAGGCCTTCATGAACGGATTTGCTAGGTTGTCTTTTGGCGTGTTCTTCAACATGGTCACGTCACCTCAATTAAAAATATCCTAAACCAGGAAATGTCTCCTTTCTATATGTCTCATGCCCTTGTAGTTTCTTGATTCTTTAATATTAGCACAGTTATCACAGCACAACTTCATCCATATCTAGAACAACTTTCAGATCAGTTAAGAACTTCTAGACCCAGACTACTTCCATAGATCCTTTACAATTAGCCACATATTCAGCCTCCATTGTCAAGTTAGAAATCATGCAACCTAAGATTAGCTTTCAAGCATCTTTGATTTGATTGAAAATCAAAATTTGTGTAACCGTTGAGAGATAGATCTCCACCAACTTACACAAGCATATAGTTTCTTGTTCTCCTTAAATACTTGAGAATACACTTCACAGACTTCCAATGATCAAATTTTGGGTTTGATTGAAACTTACTGACTATCCCCACTGCATAGTAGATGTCAGGCTTAGTACATTACATAGCATACATGAAGCTTCTGACTATTGATGTATGAGGGAAATGACTCATGTTCTCTTCCTCCTAAGGAGTCTTCAGATATTTTTCTTTAGAGAGATGAATACCATGCTTAGAAGGCAAATTCCTTTCCTTAGAGTTACGCATCCCATACTTGACAAGCACTTTATCTATGTATGCAACCTAAGATAATGCCAAAAGCTTCTTCTTTCAATCCTGAATGAGCTAGATAACATAGCTCGCCTCTCCAAAATCTTTCATTTGAAATTGGTTGGCTAACCATTTCATTGCTTGTGATATTGATTCCTTGTCATTCCCAATGAGTAGCATGTCATCAACGTAAAGTACAAAGAATGCCACTTTCTTTTCTCTTATGTATTTATAGACACATGGTTTATCTTAGTTTTTTTTTAAAACCATAAGACTTAATAGCCTCATCAAAACTAATGTTCTATGATGTAGAAGCCTTCTTAAGTCCATAAATGGACCTTTGCAGCTTGTAGACTTTCTGTTCTTGGCCTTCAGCTATAAAACCCTTTGGTTGCACTATATAGATGCTTTCCTTAAGATAGTTATTCAGAAACTCGTCTTGACATCTGTCTGCCAAATCTTGTAATTAAAATTCATAGGAATAAATAAGGGTATTCGAATGGATTTAAGCATGGCAACTGGGGAGAAAGTCTTTTCATTGTCGATTCCGTCCCTCTAGATATAATCCTTGGCTACTAGGCTTGCCTTGAAAGTATCAATTTTCCCATCAATTCCTCTCTTTTTCTTGTAGACCCATATGCACCCAATGGGTTTTGTCCTTTAGAAGGATCAATAAGCTTCCAGACAAAGTTGGAATACATTGTTTCCATCTCAAGTTTCATGGGTTCCAGCTACCATCACTTGCAGCGACTAGTTGTGCTTTTCCTTGATAACGAACGGTTAATCTAATTTCTTTTTGACTATGATGAAGCAACGGAGGCATCTGATTAGAAGTTGTGGCCTCTTTGGTTTGTTCTTCGACAACTCTTGTTAGGTCATCAACAACTCTCGTCGGTTATGGGCCAATATGACCGGCAAGTAACTCTTTTAGAACCAGTTTGCTTTGTGGTTTGAAATCCTTCATATAGTCATGTTTAAGAAAGATTTATTGATACAAATATCTTTTTATCATTAGGACTGTAGAACAAACTTCCTCATGTACCTTAAGGATAACCTACAAAGATGCGGGCTTGCGATCAAGGTTCTAACTTCCCATTCTTAGCCTTTAGCACATGTGTTGGACACCCCATATGCTGAAGTGTCTCAAACTAGATTTGCGGCCATTATACAACTATAGAGGCTTCTATTCATGAACTTAATCATAAATTGATCGCTCTTATTATTCAAGACCCAAATCAATACTCAAGAGAATTATTCATCTGCTTCTCGTAAGAGAAGGAATGGATTCCATCTTGTAATATTAACATTCCCAACTATATACTTCATTACACCTCCAAAATATAAGGGATATGATTAGATTCACAAATCTATACCAAGTAAATCAAAAGACATAAATCCATAAATAGTAGTATGATAATAACTCAAAATTAAGATCATCTTATAAATGACCATCGGTTGACGTGGTTAGAACTTTTTTAACTAAAATTATTAGTTATTCATATCACATCATATTTTGGTTCTATATAATCTCGTTATGTACAGTACACCTATTTAATGGCTTACTACGTTAACGCTTCAAATAAAACTGTTTTATGTTTAATGAAAATGGCCTACACTAGTAATGCTCAATTAAAGATTTTATATTTTAATTAAATAATTAATTATATGTTACTAATCATTTTAATTATCATCCTTAAATATTATCATCCGTATATAACACTTATATATAACATTTAAGGTCTTATAGACAATTATGGAATTTTGGTGATATTCATATAGGATTCAAAATATATACAAACAGATATAATGAATAAATTCGCTTTATTTATTTATAAATATGTCTTTTATAGAACATCATATGTTTTAAGGGCCTCTATCATAACAACTATCCGATTATGTGCTTATAATGTGTATTTATACGGAGCTTCATTTATAGTGCTCCGTATTAAGGATCATTATTTCCTTTCTAAGTCTATACATGTAGGTTCCTTATCAAGTTATATTAAACCTTTATCTCCTCTTCTTTCTCTTATTTGCTAATTTAGTTTAGTTGTGGTTTCAGAGTAATTAATACTCAAACAAGTTTCATGATCCTCTGTGGTTGCCATCTTTGTTTTCTTTCTTTCTTTATCATAAACCATATGCCTCTCAACCCAAGGCCAAGAGCCTATGGACCTTAAGTCATGTGCTTCCCAATCATAGGCCAAGAGCCTCCAAACCTTAAGTCATGTGCCTCCAAAACCTTTAAGCGTAAGCCACGAATCCCCAAGATGTGCGTCTTTAGCAATTTTAGTATGTCCTTCTTTGTGCCTTTGCACCCGTTCTCTATGCCTTTTGCGTGCTTGATGATTGATGTTCCTGTGCAATTATTCCCCCATATCTTTATTCTCTCTAAAAAAAGGATTTAAAAAAGAACGAAAAAAATTCTTATAAGATTGGAATTTTGTCACGCCCCGGAGTACGGGAGGTGACGTGATGGTTTAATTAAATTAAATAAATAAAGATTTGATTAAAAATAGGGTTTTAGAATGAAATTTATAAGTAAAATGGTGGTAATTTTACAACCGTTTGAAATAAAAAGTTAAAGAAACAAATGAG
>CAMOHE010045272.1:0-17242 GCA_946598075.1 Artocarpus hirsutus | reverse complement strand
TTCCTCCTGATGTTTGCATTCAAGTTCAGTTGTCACCTTAAAATGTCTAATAAAAATGTGGAATTTGCTATGAAAAGACAGCCCTGAAAAGTTGTATCTCGAGTGGGTGTCGAGTATAATCTTCTTAGGCTCATTATGAGCTGTTATAACTTCCAATCAATATCATGATACAGAACTGTCGCATTGTGACTAAAAAATTAAGATTTGGGTTACTTTGAAGAAAACAGTGATTGGGAAAAGGGGAGAATAATTTTGCTTAGAAAGTCATTCTTACATTGTATAATGCTGCTTTATAAATCTCCAATTGTGTTGGCTATAATGAGACCTTCTAGAATCTGTTTTATGCCAAGAGGTTTCTATGCTCGTCGTTATCTGTTTTCTGGCTAGCATCAATCATGTTAGAATCAGAACCTTTGAGAGGAAGCAAGCAAAAGCTACTACCGTATAAACTTGTAATTGTCCCCACAAATGAATCAATTTAGTGTTGCTTATGCTTTGTTGGCTCAACAATGAGCTCCTGTTGATCTCCTAAAAGCAGGGTGTCTTAAACAGTTGCATTTCCTTTTTGCTCCTTCCCTTTTAAAGCTTTTTTTAGGCATTCCTTTTAAAGTTTTGATGGCCTTTGCTTCCTTGTTCTTATTCTATCAAGCAGTTGTAGGACCATAATTCTATTCTGTTACTCATCGCTTTTTCACTAGCATATATTATCTAGTGATTTCTTTAGGTCCTCGAGATTATACCTAGTTTGCTAGTCACTGTACAACTTATCTTCCGAGTAGGGGATTGAAGGAGAGCAGTTTTCCAAGGCCTCCATGCGGTGCATTCACAACAAAGAAACATCATTCGGTTAATGCCATTAGGATCAAAAGGAAAATTGTCCATTATTATATCAGCAGCCCAAAATGAACAGGAGAAGATATGGACACATGGGCCCACCCAGATCTTGATTTTCCATGATCTTGGATCAACATCAAACAAATTGCGTTCATTCTCATTGTTATAAACACAAATCAAAAAAAAAAAAAAACGAAAGAGTAATGAAGAAAATGAATCATTACCAAATGGTCAAGATTTGTGAAGTTGACGAGATCGTGAGTGGGATGAGGACTGATGACGAGATCTTGACAACGGTGTAATTTTACAGAAGCCCAGAAGTTTCCGAGAGAGGAGATTGTACGGCAGAAATAGGCGTCGCTGGGATTGCCCGGAAGACCAACTCCAACCGACTCTCGCGTAGGCTCTGTGATCGATTGTTGATGGAGAAGAAGATTCGTCCATTTTTCCAATTGCCGCATGAGTTTGGGAAGATTTTTTTATTTATTTATTCTGTGGGAAGTCAATTATAATTCGTCGCCTTTATCATCATCTTATCTGGCGTAGTTTTTTTTTTTTTTGTTCGTATATTTCACGTCTTTTCCATCAGACTTACATCCACGCACTATTTCGGATTCCGGCGTGAAGATCCGTAAATATGCAAATTGGAGTTTTTCAGAGAGCGCAAAAGTCCACCCTTTTATTGGCAAAAAAAAAATATATATATAAGAGTAAATTTTTTCAGTAGTCTAATTTTTATGAAAATAGATACTTGGTCTTTAATTTTTTATTTTTAATTTATTAATTTTTGTTTTAGTTGTCAGGGGATTAATTTAACAGTTAAATAGTTAATTTTGTAATCTTTGTTTTACTTGTCGAAGAACTAATTTAATAGTCAAGTAGTTAATTTTGTACAAAAAAAGGTGACAAAATAATTCTCAAAGTGATAAAAAAATTAACAAAATAGTCCTTAAAATTAACAATTTAACTATGTCCTTCAGTAATTAAAATAAAAGATTAAGAATTGATATATCAAAGCTAAAAAGTTAAGGATTAAAATCACACTTTTGTAAAAGGTTAAGCACTAAAATAATTTACCTAAATATATACAATGATGATGATGATAGTAATAATAATAATAATAAATAAAAAATATTTTAATCTCTATAAAATTATAAATTCATTGCTTATAAAATTGTAAACTTCAATCTAATATTTAATATATCAATCTAATATTTAATATATAATCTATACAGGTTAAATAAGATTGTTCTAATAAACAAAGACCTCGCATGATCTTGTTGATGATATATTTGACAAAGAAATATCTACACCAAAAGTCTTTTTTGGGTTCGTGTTTTAAACTATATCCACTTTTTTTTAATATTATATGCACCTTCTTTTAATTTTATTTATATGACTTCTTTTACTTGTTTTTTAGCACAGCATCATTCGAGTGCATCACCAGACTTTTGACGTGCATTACAAATTAATAACATTTTCATGGACATTTGTATAATTTTAATATTTTGTGCACATGCATGGACAAATGGACAATCATATAACAAACGCTTAGAAAGACAAAATTCAATTTGATAAAATATAATGTTTTTACATGTTATAGTAAAAAAAAATTTGTCCAGTATAAAACTCTCACATATAATTTTTAAGTTTTAATTTCAAATTTCAACTAATTTTTCAAAAACACTCTAACTCTACAACAAATACATATTCTTATTTTTTTTTTTGAAAGCGACAAATGCATATTCTATAATATGTATTTTTGTTATTTTTCCTTAATAATTTAAGGGCTTTTTAGATATAGCAAAATTGCAATCACAAAAATTAATATCATTAAAATGAGTGTGATGTAATTATTTAGAGCAAAATGTATAATTATTATGATAATTACTATGTATTTTTTTCATTTTTAAAATATTCTAAAATTTTTGATAAATTTCAATTCCATTATAGTAAATTTGCCATGTTATTAATCCTACAAATGGTCCATGAGATTTACCATTTGTCCTATTTCAGTCCACGACGTTTAAGTAGGTGTTTGGAAGAGTGGTGGGAACCACTTTCACTGTAGCATGTGAGAACTTTTTTACTGTAGCAAATTTTTTATTGTTACTATAGCATGTGAGAACTTTTTACTGTTCATAACTGAGATTGTGGTGGGAACCACAATTGCCAAACAGCCCTTAAAAAGTCCTACTTTGATTCGTAACTATTACTTTATTTCAGTTTCAGTCCTTCAGTTGGTAAGATGTTAATTATTTAAAAGAAAACTTATAAACTATCTCATTTTAATCCCTAACCTATTATAATTGAGAGACTAAAAGTAAAACAAAGTAATAAATTGAGGATCAAAGTAGAATATCTTAAAAGTTTGTTGTTAAATACTTAATACCTAACTAATAAAAGGACCAAAATTAAAACATAATACTAGATTAAAGATTAAAGTAAGACTTTTTAAACATCAAAAACTAAAGTAAAACTACGAGTAAACCTTTTAGTAGTGTTGGGTATCTATTTAGTGTTAGATTATGCTTGCAACCTATTTATTTTGGGCACATTAGTACTTTTTTGTCGTGCTTGTGTCCGCCCATTAATAATGGCTTAGGTCATGTTGCAACACATAATTGTCTATGATCACACCTGATTAATTACATAATTGTACGTCTTAGTTTTAACTATTTCTTAATTTGTTATTTTGTTCTTAGAAACTATAAAAGTATCATTGAAATTTTAAATACTTATTTCAATTTTATCCTCGTGAATGCAAAAATTAAACAAAATAGTATGCCTACCTTTAAATAGGTATAATAAATATTTTTCATATTAAAAACATAAAAAATCCCAAAAGAAAACATCAAATTTCAAAAAAAAATCCTAAGTTTTATAGCTTTTAAAATTTTAAAATATATTTTTAAAACTTTTTTCAAGAAGAAGCATATTTCATAAATAAATTAGGTTTAGTCAAAGGTATTTTTTATCTTTATCTCTATATTTTGTAGGTCAAAAAAGTCTATAAGGGATAAAATTGAAACAAGAAAATTTAAAAAAAGTTTTTGTAGTTTCGAAAAACAAAAGGACAGATTGAAAAATAATAAACATTATAAGGTATAGTTATGTGATTAACCCTAATCACATATTAGACTGTTGAAAATTAATCAATTAATTCCATGGTTAAAACATCATTTCCCATATGCAATGCAGAAGTATAGTTTCATAAGAATTCCTGTGTAAATGAATGTACTTGTACAGCTGAAACAGTATTACGGGAGATTGAAAAAGAAAGGAAAAGAAAAAAGCAGGGGTTAACTTGCCAAATGATCAGAGAAGGATGCGAGAATAAATTATTAAATAAAATCAACTTGAGAAAATAAGTGAGGTCCAGAAACTAAAAGCATCCCAATTTTTGTAACTGTACAATTCAACAACAAATGTACATGGTGAGAGAGACGAAAGCAAAGAGGTAAAAACAGTAGCCAATTCATTCACAAGCACAATTTGCATTTACTCAATTTGCATTTACTCATCCTCCTCTTCACTGTCTTCAGGAAGCCCAACCTCATCCCCAATACCTTCAAGTAATTTGTCAACGTCCTCTCCCAACTCCAATAGCCTTGCACTTAGTTTTTCCACTTTGCTCTGTTCTTGCCCAAGGCACACCAGCAAATCATTCAGTTCAGCTTCACTCTCCTTCTGGGCTTCCTCCCTTGCTTCTGCTTTAATTGCCTCGACATCAGGTAAGACCGAAGACCCTCCGCTCCTTAAAGCTTTAACCTCGTTCTCCAAATGGAAGTTGGTTTGTTCAAGACTGTTGTAAGCATCAGATAAGCTCTTCAAATCAGATTCGATCTTGCTGGCTAAGTTCTGGTACATGGATGCCTCAGATTCAACCTTGGCTTTCTCGGCCTTGAGCAACTCCAACCGGTGAGTTGTTTCTTGAAGATCTCGTCTGAGTGTCTCTACTTGGACCCGAGCTGAGGCCCCACCCACTCTCTGCTCAGATTGAGAATTACTGCCCCCACCAGTCTTTGCCAGGTCCTCAGCCAAAATTGCATTCCGGCTAAGAAGATCCTAGAAGAAAGGAATGTGGAAACGTCAAATCATGTAGTCCTATACAAGTCTAAACTTATGAACGAATGACTTAGAAAGAACTGAAAGCACGAGATCTTATGACAACCATACCTGTATCTCAGTGCATTGCTTTTCCACAAATGCTTTCAGCCGCTTGATATACTCAGATTCGCTTTCCCCACTATTCTGCTCCAATTCAGCTGGCACCACAGCTACCTTGCCCTTTGGATGACTGTAAACATCAACAATTTTTTCCCTAATATCTGCCTCCAAGCTCTTAACTAGAGTAACAAAAAGAGCATCAAAGACAGATGACAGAACGGGATGATCATTTTTCCCATCAGGCAAGTCGTTTTCATCAACATCTTCAATATCTGCCATGCTAGCAGCAGTAGATCTTGAAAGTGGTTTACGGGGTTGGGCTGAGCTTGCAGAAGCAAAAAGATAAGTCTTTTGCATCTCATCGAACTTCAGAAAGTAGGATGTAAGCCCAAGTTTCTGGCTTATGGTATCAACTACCAAGAAAGCATCTTTACCAGCTTCAGGTGATTTATTATAGATTACACATTCTCCCAAAATAAGGGCAGCCAACCCCCTAGTGCACACGGATTCAGATTCATTTGACACCAACTCAAGCAAATATGTAAGGTGTGGAGGCGAATCTAGGAAACAGTTTACTGCATTAGGGCAGTTAGCAAGCCAGGTCACCAGCAATTTCAAAATAATTGGTTGGACGTATGAGTACCCTGGTGTGATTGACTTTCCATCTCTGTTTTTCATGGAAGAGGCAAGAGCCAAATATTTTACCATGCGGTGCATAAGCGGCTCAGGAGCACCCAAGGATGGCATGGGTGCCTCAAGTTCAATTCGCAAAACCTGGAAAACATCTCATGATATTGTATCAATTAACAGGGCGTCCTTTCCCATGAGAAAGAAGATTCCAGAAAAGAAAGAAAAACATGTCACTCTCTGTTTGTCACATTTTGGCCAAGGTTTAACTTGATTCACAATTTAGAGAATAACATAATGTGCAATGTTTAGGGATTTGTGGGGCCACCTAAATGAACCCAAACAAGGGAAAATTTCGAGGAGTCAACTGGTATAAAAAATAACGAAATTGCATGCCCTAAGTTCGATGAGTAAACAGATATAAAGAATAACGAAATTGCATACCCTTTCCTTGCTTTGGATATTGTCCTTGAGTACGTGAGATAGGACATTAGCAGCTCTGCAGCAAGTCTGCAGTTCAAAATGTTAGCTACAGCCTACATGGAACAGAGATTCCAGTCTTTCAAAATTTGCCAGTAATGCATTGAATTACCTCAATATCTCCATCGCTTTCACTCAGAGTAAGACCTCGTAGTAGCATGCTGCAAAGGAATTAGAGTTTGACATGGTTAATCACCAAAAGTTGTCTTTTAACTCTTATCAAGCCAAAGGGCATAAAGAATGAGACAATTAGAGAGTAATAACGAAAGCAAACCTGATGTAGAAAAATAGTGAAAACATTGCGGCAAAACATAATCCACAAGGAACTTTGGATAAACGTACCTTCCAAATGACATGTTCACATCCTCCTCAAGTGGAGCATGAGTCATGTTAAAAGGTTGAGGGATTAAGGTTGACGCCAACATGGCTTGCCCATCAGCATTTTTCTAATTCAAATAAATCAGTCAAATACACTAGACAAAATTAACAAAAAATTATAATGATAACAATCAACTATAATAAAATCTCATGTGGTGGAACAAAAGAATGCAATGCACTATTAACCTCACAAAAGCTCTTGAAAACGTAATCAGCTGCAACAAACTCCTGCGTACTAGAAGTCCTCAAGATAATCCGCAGAATTGAGTTCAAAGCAGGTTCCTGCAGTCCTTCCCCAAGAATTTTGCTTCCAAGAGCATCAAGATTTTTGGGATGTCCACAAATAAGATCACCAATGCATCGTAATGCCTGAGAATGTGAATAAACTTTTAAAGATACATAACTTAATAATTTTTCTGGCGCCTCACAAATGGGTAAGCGCATCAGAGTCACATTGCAAGAACGTACAGATATTACACACACACAAGAAGGTGTGACACCACATTATTTTAAGCATTGCATACAACCATGAACGAGTGATAAGCAATGCATTAAGATAAATAGCTTTCACAAAGATAACAATGTCTTAAAGAAAGAAAAATAAACGAGTGTAAACAACCAGGGGACATGTTTCATACATGGATCAGAAAGATAAACAAATGAGAAAACAAGAGAAAGTGAAAGTCTTTGTCCAGGCAATGATTAGACGACCTTAGTCTAAAAAGCAACTCACAACCAGAAGGCACACGTAAACAGAGCATACAATAAGCATGTAGTATTACAAAATATTTGGCGACAGACAGAGCAATGTCAACATGCATCCCAAAAATAATAATACGAGCTGGGGAAACGACAGAACAAAAATGCTCCAAATCTGATAAAGGTTACTAATTGCCCATACAGCATGAGCAATCTTATTTGGCCTTAGTACTGTCAGACACCAGAATTCACAATGGTATGTGGGACCTACCATGAGCTGCAGTGCCAGACACCACATGCAAACAAATTTTCCATTTTCTGTTTGAAAGTTGATATTTATTTCCAGAAATAATGCAAAAGCTCAAAACTAGGGGGAAGAGACTAAGGAAATTACATAATCAGTCAAGTTGTTATGTGAGGCTGAGCAAGAACGTTGGACACTAGATTAGCTTTGATTCAGGCTGCAGTTTGTTGCCAGTTTGTAAATACATAGCATTAGGACACGTGTGTGCAAGATAAAGATACGGTATAAGAGAATGGAGGACTAGAAGAGTTATCTTACCGAACAACGAACAGCAACAGGAGCCCACTGGCTTTCAACACCCAACATGAGAAGATGGTCTAAAGCTTTTTTCTATGCCAACCCAACAAATAAAGAGTCAGATTTCATTACATTTATAGTTATCTGTCGCACTAATTACAGAAAGAACCAGCTTCATAACAAACCTGAACAAGGGTTGTTTTATTTGTCAGACTATTTGCCTCTTTGCCAGGATCAGCCTCCGCACCTCCCAGAATCAATAAATTAATGGTCTCTAATGCACTGAGTAGATTAATTGTCTACTGGCATCATGTTTGTTTCATGACAACAAGAAATTACTGGTAAGCTTCGTGCAACAAATATATAATGTCTACATTACAAATTTAAAAGCAATTGAGAACCTAACCTTTTGTTGGGTGAAACTATATGTAACTCCTCGTAGCTTCAGAATTAACAATAAGGGATCAAACCCCATTGTCTCTCTCAGTAATATCTGAATAAAAAACGATATTTATGTAAAAATTATAGCAAGGAATCTAAGCATGACAAACCAATGAGGGCCACAAACCTGGTTAGATGCATTGTTCCGCAGAAGATTGTTTAGCAATTCAAAACAGTCCTGAGCAAAAAGATATAGTTTAATATACCAGTACAAAAATATTCAGAAATTTTGAGATGCTTTCTGACAATAACTTAACAACGTATACTTTCAGCTATAGCTACCTCCGCATCTTTAATTTGAAAAAATGGAAACAAGCGTCGTTTTCTGGCACGAAATTTTATGGACTGGCATCTGCATCATGCAGGTGTGCCAAAAATAACCATAAATGTACCTCAGAAATTCTCTAAATAAAAGGGGTTCTTACTCTATAACGGGAAAGGGAAAACGAGAACAAGAATTCTTATCTTAGAAGCCACAAAAACAATTTTGTGTTAAATCACTACTACCAAATGGGAGAACATTGAAAATCAATTGAAAATAAAAGAACCCAACCTAACAACTTCAACCTCCTTAGCTTATCATTCTACATGGATACCATGACATAGACGTAAACTTCAACAAACAAAAGCGTAAACAAACTGAGTAAAGTACGAACACTGAATGAGCCACCATGAATTACCTGCACAACAACACCACCATCTGAACCCCCTTCTTCGTTAATGATGCTGAAAATCTTCTCATACGCGCCTTCAAAGACCACAATTTTTTGAATTTCCTGGGGTAAGGAAAAAGGCATCATTTACCATTCTTTTCGAGCACATTTTAGGATAATTGATTCAATAAAAACAAGCAGACAAAGGATTAGAAGCAACAATGACCATGAAAGACAGAATGGTTACCTCAGCTTCACGTGTCAAGTAAGTAAGAAGTAGTAAAGCCTCGTTTCGTATAACCTAGAAGAAAAATCACAATTAGTAGTGATAAGGAAAAAGAGAACAAGAGTGATTACAACCTTAGAGTAGCGATCAATCTACATCCATCTCCAATGTTGAGGTCTAGAAATCAAACTCCCCTACCCCAAAGTTTCAGAGAGTGGGAGAGGGAGAGGAATATTCAACGTTTAACAAACAGGATTCAAGGATCAAAAGATTTCAATTCTAATAATGTTTTCACATGTAAAGGTGCAAAACTAGAAACAAATATCTTAGATGGTAAGGACAGCTCTCCCAGTTATATTGTAGAAAAACATGCTGATAACATAGTTTAAAATAAAAAAAGAATGAAGCAATTAGCATGACTGTCTTTCATTCATTGCAAAAAGTTATACCTCACGATCCATAAGCATATCCATCAATCGAGTGATACCACGAGGAATTGTAAGAATGGCTTCCTGTAACCTGAAGATGAACTTAGAAAGGCTCGTTCCAGAAATACTTGAAGATCCATCAAGTTTATCCAGGAACTATATACATATATATATATATATAGATATAGATATATATCATTAGCTCTACAGTAAATACCTATTTTGAGAGTTTGTGAGAAGAGCCGTCAAAATTTGAAGAGTGTAATATCGCACATAGAAGTCATCCTCTTCCTGTAGAAGTATCCAAAGGAAATAAGCAGCTAAGTTATATGCATGAACCAATCAAATAAGTTATCGTAAAACACGACCTGGGTGTTTCGGAATCAGGTAAAAAATTCTCACCAACAAACTCAGAAGTAGTGAAATGTTGTCTGCTTCTCTGGAAAGCAAATCAGTGTTCATCAAAGCAGGCTGAACCTCATTCTTTTGCGATTTTGCATGGTCAATAGGAGTCAATGCACTTACAAGAGTTTCTAGTGCACCTCGAACCTAAAGGAATCCAAGGCATGAACTATTTTCAGATGCAATATAAATTCAGTATAGAAAGGGCCAAACCAAACTATGCGCTAAATAGAGCGAAACAAATTCCTAAAAAGACAGCAAACAACATCTGTTCCATAGATCTGGTTTTCACACTATTCATTCTAGCGATATGCTATATCACAGTCTAAACTTTTCATCCAAAATCTGGCAGAAGAAACAGCCATTACTGAACTTTGGAACATATAAATTGTCAGTAAAGTATCGGCCTGCTATTTTCTTCAAACGAAGGTCCATAAGTGTAAATTGACTTACTGAAAATGGAATATCTGATTAATTATAAAGAGATAGATAGATTACCAACCATTTCAACATCATCACGCTCTTCCTTTAACACACCCATCAGCACAGGGAAGCCTGCAAAAGAGAAAAAAACCATATCATGACACCCATCTAAAATAAAAACTAAAAAGCCACTTCAGCAAACAAGAGAAAATTAGAATCACTAACCCATGGCACCAAATGCTAGTTGTGCAGCACGACTTTCCGCCACAACAGACTGCAGCTCAACCATAGCGTTTCTCCGGTCCTCTGCCAGCTTACCATTGCTTATACGATCAAGCAACCGTTCAACATAGCTATTTATGCAACACAAGAGAGTTAGCAAAACAGTTCTTTTCTTTTTTTTTTTAAATTGTGTGGGGTAATATTAAAACAAATGAAGCCTTCTCCAAGTAGCTAGTCTTTGTTACAAGGGGAAAAAAAATAATGCGGCAAGTTTCCAAATAAATGCTAAAACACATTCTTTCTTCACTTTCAGTCTTTCAGATTCTCATAAAGCACGGATTGCAAATTGCCAATTTTTCGTAAAATTCACAACCAATCTTCTAAAATCCATATCCAAATTCATGAAAGAAAACAACAAATTTTACCTATCTTCATTTGAGCCGGAGCTCTCATTACCGAAAACGAGACCAACAACACCCTGTACCCAAAAAAAAATGATATCAGAATGTGAAAAAACATTCGGAATTATTCAATTTGTATTCTTACTGAAGAGCAGTTCCAAATTTCCCCATTTTTAATTTTTTTTTCTGGAAAATGAAAAGAGAAGCTTGAGAAAAGAGTGATCACCTTATAACCAGATACCAAATCCATGCTCGGAACCAAAACGAAACCTCCAATTCCCTCCGACGAAACGCCCAAAAGAATTCACGAATTCAATCCGAAATCACCAATCGATCTTGATTTCTCCAAATTAGATACCCTAATTTTAGTTTTTTGGTTGATCTGATATAAGACAAATAGAATAATTTCACGTGCTTTTCGGAAGCTCAACAAATTGATGTAGATATCCCTCTTCTGCTGTCCTTAGTCTGAAGTTTCGGTATTTGATTGACCGATACAATAATAATACGCAAGCACAGCACAACTTAAAGAGCCGGTGATGATGCGCACTCGCTCTTGGAGACGAGTGGTATCCTTGTAAATACACATTTGTCTTGGAACTTGGGCTCCTTATACATATTCAATAAATATAAGTAAAATTACAAAATTTGTATATTTTTTAAAGAGTAGATTAATACTTGTATTTGTTATACAAATATTACTTATATATATCTTTTTTAAAATTTTATATATTTAGAACATTAAAATATCCTCTAACTAAATATTATTATGTATTTAAATTTTTATAACAAATTTTCTTATTTTTTGAATAGTTAAATTAAAGAAAAAATATACACGTATATTTTCTATTTTAACATATTACATTGATGCATTATTATTATCACTTGAAGTATAAAAAAATGAAATAAATGTCATTGAACATCATTATCATTACGTATCATTAACTTAATGATATAACAATTATATAACCTATAAGATATACAAATAAATACTATATCATTAATTTAATTGCATATCACAAAAAAAAAAAAAAGAAGAAATATCATTCACTTGAAATCTTAAGAAATAAATGTAATTGCGTACCATTATCGTTACGTATCATTAACTTAATAATATATCAATTATATAACCAGTAAGACACATAAAAATACTTAATAATATTGTGTCATTAATTTAATTATAACACCCTAATTTTAATTTGTCTGTAAAACTATATCATTAATTTAATTACAATACCCTAATTTTAATTTGTTGGTAAATCCAACTTGTCGATAAAATTTTTTTATCTTTTTAGGAAATTTTAAAATTGTTATTTTATATACTAATTTGAATTTAAGTAACAAACACCCTAATTTCAAGAATTTTTTTTTAAATATAATGATATCATAATTCGTTTGAAATCTTAAATACGTTTATTATAATTATTCTAAAAAAATAAATTAAAACTAACAATATCATTATTATGGTCATTAATGTCTTTATACATATGCATTAGGACATATAAATAATATTCATGAACTGCAAACATATTTTAATTCTACAAATAAAAAAGCCACACGTCTTGTTAAATTTACCCCAAAAAAATAGTAAAAATTACAAAATTTGTCCTTTTTTAAGGTGTAAATTAATATCTGTCTTTGTTATGCAAATATAACTTATATGTCTCTTTTTTAAAATTTCATATATTTAGAACTCTGAAATACCTTTTAACAATCATGTATTTAAATTTTTATAATAAATTTCCTTATTTTTGGAATAGTTAAATTAGGGAAAAAAATATACACATATATTTCTTATTTTAACATATTACATTGATGTATTATTATTATTACCTGAAGTCTTAAAAAAATGAAATAAATGTCATTAAGTATCATTATCATTACGTATCATTAACTTAATGATATAACAATTATATAACCTATAAGATGCACAAAAAGACTTAATAAATACTATATCATTAATTTAATTACGTATTACAAAAAAATAGAAAAATATCATTCACTTGAAGTCTTAATAAATGAATGTCATTGTGCATCATTATTATTACGTAGCATTAACTTAATGATATATCAATTATATAATCAGTAAGATACATTATTTCAATTTGTCAGTAAAACTATATCATTAATTTAATTACAACACCCTAATTTCAATTTGTTGGTAAATCCAACTTATCGATAAAAGAATTCCATTTTTTTAAGGAATTTTAAACTTGTTGTTTTAGATACTAATTTGAATTTAAGCAACAAACACTCTAATTCTATGGATTTTTTTTTAAATACATTAGTATCATAATCCATTTGAAATTTAAAAATATGTATATTTTAGTCATTCTAAAAAAATGAATTAAAACTAACAATATTAATATTATGGTCATTAATGTTGTTATATATATACATTGAGATATATAAAGAATATTTATAAACTGCAAATATATTTTAATTATACAAATAACAAAAATCATATGTCTCATTTAACTCAAAAAAATAATTACAAAACGTGCCATTTCACCTCATTACATTATATTTTAAAATACCAAATATACCCCCAAGTTTTCTACACATTTTTTCTCCAATTTTCAAAAAAAAAAAAAAAAGAAAAAGAAAACTCTATCTACGTTCTTATTTTCCAAAAACTCTGATTTCCAACTACCACGCACACTCTCTCCTCCTCCCCCTCCTCCTCCTCCTCCTCTCTCTGCCCTCTCTCTATCCTCTTCTCTTTCTCCGAGCTTAAGCCTGCATTGCGCCTCCCCCACCGTGCCAACGCCCAAATCCGTTGTGGCTCCGACGATCACTGCAGATAGTCGACGAGCCTCAACTTTGTGACGGCTCCAGTAATTGTTGAGGACGGAAACATGTATTCAGATGAGTACAAGGCAAGAGAGAGAGGGAGAGTGAGTTTTTGACAATAAATGTTTATTCACTTGGTCTGGAGCATTTTTTCTTTTTCTGTATTATTGGATTTTGATTACAGTGAGAAGGTAGAGAAAGCAAGGAAAAAATTTAAAAAAATTGAACGTTTCAGAATTTTTGGAATTTTCTTGAGAACCAGACATGATGTAATGTCTTAGTGGGCCAACATTAAGCCACTAATTCTTTAATTTCTTGTGCAGCAAGAAGCACTTTCAGAAGTTTGATTCTAGATTCTTGTTCTCATTGCTTGATCCAATACTTTTACTGAGGAATTGGGAAAGGGGCGTGGGGTCGGAGAGAGAAGAAGAAGAGGCAACACATTGGAGGAGTAATATGGTCTTCAAAATGTTGTTTAGTGTGGCAGATTTTGGAAGAATTTTGTTAATTGCAGCATTTGTCAGTCCAGACACCAAATGAGTGGCATTCGGTGTAAGGGTTAAAAAGAGACAACTGACCTCTTAATTATATTTATTGAATTAAAATATAATTTTAATTTATAAAAATTTTATAAATATTTAATATTAAAATTATTACTATATAATTATATAATACAATATGTGATATCATTAAAATAAATTTTACGTTATTAAAAATATTTTTAAAATATTTTAAATACTATATTAGATTATGTTAGATTTTAATTTCATAACGATAATTTGTTCATATATTATAATTTTTTCATAATAATAATCCCTGCAGTATGTTTTGAAAAATGGGCCGACTGGCCCAAGCCAACACCTGACCTGTTACTCCCATTTCCCATCAAGGATTATCTGCTTGCGCTCTTTTTTGTGAATTTTGTGATGTATTTTGTTATTTTTATGTATTATTTGTGGTTTCTGTTTTTTTTTTTTTTTTTGAGTAATTTTTGTGATTTTTTATAATATTTTTTCAAGTATTTCACTGACCGTTGTCGCTAAAAAAGGCGGCTTCCAATGGGACCAATCAGTAAATACCACAGATACTAGTGGATACTAGCCACTAACCGTTGAGAGAATTGCATGCCACTCGGTAACCATAGAGGATACCAAATGGTAACTGCAATAAATATCAAGCACTTGCCAGTATCTTGAGGGTATATTTAGCATTTCAAAGATAGTGTGACGACATGACTGTGACAATATATATATATATATATATATATATATATATTAGTCAATACATTATAGGTATATATATATATATATATATATATTAGTCAATACATCATATACCTATAATGTGACTATTATATATATTGATTAGTCAATACATCATATACCTCGAAAGAGCCTGAAAACTAGCAGTGATTGGTCGAGCAGAAAACTAGTAGTGATTGAATTAGAGGAATATTTATTTGAGAGTAACTTATTAATTACACTAAATCGTAAAATTATTGCTGTAGAATTGATTCAGCAAAACTTTTAAAATAATTTAAAGATTACATAATAATTATTACAACGATGTCACGTTTGGCATTGCGTGATCACATTGAGAATGTCATGTGTGATGCCACATTGAGACCCTCTGGCATTGATCTATGCTATGCACAACAAAAATCTTCCTAAGGAGACCACACCGTAAATTCTATTGTATAAATAATGTGTTACCCTTAATCTCAATTCATCCATTTCTCAAATTAGAATTATTATCTTCTCCTTACTTTTGTGAATGTTGTTTCTCCTCCTTTATATATTTATTTCTTTCTCATTCTCTCCTTCTTCTACCGTTCCATTAATCCTCCCTTTTCTCCATGACCAACGTTGGATTGGGATACTGAATCAGAATGAGGTGGTGTTTAACGTTTTTATTTCTATTATGTTTTGGCCTAGCTCAAGAGTTTCAATGATTGCCGGAAATTTTGGTTAGGTTTAGGTTAGTGTCTGATCATATACAAGCATGAGGAAGTATAATTTAAGTTTGTATCATGTGAGTGTTGGAAAAATGGGCTTTAGGATACTGAATCAGAATGATGCAGTGTTTAACATTTTTGTTTCTATTATGTTTTGGCCTAGTTCAAGAGTTTCAATGATCACTGGAAATTTCAGTTCATTTTGGGTTAGTGTTCAAGAGTTTCAATGATCTCCAAAAATTTCAGTTAGGTTTGGGTTAGTGTTTGATCATATACAAGCATGAGGAAGTATAACTTAAGTTTATATCATGTGAGTGTTGAAACAATGGGCTTTAGGATACTGAATCAGACTGACGTGGTGTTTGTCATTTTTGTTTCTATTATATTTTGGCCTAGTTCAAGAGTTTCAATGATTGCCGGCAATGTCGGTTAGGTTTGGGTTAGTGTTTGATCATATACAAGCATGAGAAAGTATAATTTAAGTTTATATAATGTGAGTGTTGGAACCATGGGCTTCATCACAAGAGAATAGGGTTTCAACTCAAAAGGTTAACAATATTAAATGGAGCAGCTCATTCTCTTATAAATTCATCATAGCTCTCATTTGTTGCTAATGTCCACCTTCAAATGAAGTATCAAGGATAGTCCCAAGGATAGCCTATTATTCCACCACCTTGTGCTCCCCCTCCCAAGGATTGTCTATTATCCCAGCACCTTGTGCTCTCCCTCCCGTATCTTCGCGTTGCCATGGAGGGAAGGTCTGCCGTCTCCACCGTGTCTTTTGCCTCGCGTTGTCGTGGAGGAAGGTCTATGTATGGTTGACAACATCTGAGTCCCAGCTTTAATGCCACTTGTTAGAACCATGGGCTTCATCATAAAAGAATGAGATTTTAACTCAAAAGGTTAACCTGTTAAGTTGAGTAGCTCATTTCCTTATAAACCCATCATAGCTTCTATTTGTTGCCACTGTGGGACTTTGTTTGCATTTTTAATAGTGAGTATTATCAGTAACACAAAATAGAGCATGGTATTCTCTCCAATAATTTTTTTGGATGAAAATCAATCCTTCTTTTCTTGTGGATGTGTCTAAAGAGCCTAAAAAATAGGCACCCCACAAAAATGAATTGACTGATAATATCAATATTGGTGGTTTGAATCTAAATATATGCTAAGATTGTAGCTAATGTTTGTTTGTAAAAATGGAGTTTTAAGTAAAATATCGTTGTTTTGGCTCAACCATAAAAGAAAAAAAAAAAAGCATTTTGAAGAGGTTTTTTTTTTGTAAAAACCCTAGCTTGCATCTTTTTTATGTTGAGCATTGGGATGCCCTTTACGTCTCTCTCTCAACTCATCGCTACATTAGGCTTAGTCTCCCTAGTATCACATGGCCTTTAAGTTATGGTCGTTGTTAATATCCCACCGATACAAGCATCGATTGATGACAGCTGCGTGCCACCTGACTAGTTAGTCAGCGATGATTTTACTCTTGATAAAATAACGTGCTAGGTTAAGTTCTACTGCAGTTCCAAAAAAACCTATCCAACCCATCCCCATATAACAACACCTACCC
>CAMOHE010045271.1:14500-25059 GCA_946598075.1 Artocarpus hirsutus | reverse complement strand
TCAATTGGTACTCGAGATGGAAATAAGAACCTCTTAAGGGAGGTTTGAGGTTCGAACCCGAGGGACGCGAAAGAAATCCCTGAGGGGCCAGAAGGTCCTAAAGGGGACAGTACGGATGAGTGGGCGGCACGGGAACGGTTCACCAATAAGAGCCACAAGTCCGAGGGCCCCGCAAGGTGGGTCCTATGGAGGCTTGAGGTGGGGCCCGCGCCGGACGCCACAATAATAGCTCAATTGGTACTCGAGAAGGAAATAAGAACCTCTTAAGGGAGGTTTGAGGTTCGAACCCGAGGGACGCGAAAGAAATCCCTGAGGGGCCAGAGGGCCCTAGAGGGGACAGTACGGATGAGTGGGCGGCATGGGAACGGTTCATCAATAAGAGCTACAAGTCCGAGGGCCCCGCAAGGTGGGTCCTATGGAGGCTTGAGGTGGGGCCCGCTTTGGACGCCACAGTAGGTATTCCCACTAAACGGTCTGGATAAATTCACTGATGAGCTGGCAGATGGATATGATTAATGTGCATAATGGGTATGGATGCTGCCATAGTTATGTTTTCACTGTAATATATTTTAAGTTATTTTGAAACATGGGTATAAAAGTTGTAACATAGTTAAGTAAGACAAAACCTCTCTTGAGAGTATTTAGCAAACAGTATGGTAAAAGAAAGTTTGTTTATGTAAATATATGTACATGTTTGTATTTCGGAGGTTGTTAAAAGCTGTATGTGTAATATATTTTAAAAAAATATTCTTACGTTTTTATCTATATGTAAGTAAGAAAAGTGTTTTATCATAGCCCGAAAAAGACGGGTTGTAACACTACTATCCTACTTAATCCTAAGTAATGGAGACTTAGCCTTTTTTTTTTTTCTCCCTGAACAATTATAAAGGCTTTTGCGGACGAGTGTTATCTTGTGTTTTAAGATTTGGTGCCGCGTTGATGAAACGCTTATTTGTTTCTTTTTTTTTTCCTTAAAAGATAGGCACTTGTTTTTTTCATTCTTTTAAGATTGAAGATTATTGGCTCTTTTACAGCTTACTCTATTATTGCCTTTCTTTTTTTTTTTTTTTTTACACTATGGAACCAACATTTTTCTAATTATTTGTTTTGTAGTTTGTAATTTGTATCATCAAAGAAGATTTGACAATTAATTCTAGTGAATTATGTAATTATATTATTACTTAATTATGTACGTATTCCTCAATGTAGCGGTCTAGAAGAAAATGGTGGTGGCTAAAGAAGAAGATTTGATGGTTTTTATATTCATTTTGTATGCCGTATTTATGATTTTTTTTTGTTTCATTTAAGTCTTATGCCCTGTCTCTGTTGGACAAAATGCCTGGGTTCTCAATTTCGCTTTTTAAAACCTCCATAGCAGCTCCTCTACTGTCACCAAACTGAATTGAATAGGCATTGTGTTGTGCTATCTCATTTGCAACCTTTTTGTACACGTTCTTGTGTAGACAGATGCGGCACGTGGACAGCAAATTTGTAGAGCATCGCTCTATGGAACCTAAGGGACAGCGCGGGTGGACAAGAAGTCATCATGCAGTTGAATCTTTGAAATGGCATAGTCTATGCATACCACAAATTCTTGAAGACATGTTGTACGATGAAGATACTGCCTTATTATTGAATTAATTGACTCACTTGTATGTGTTGTTCTCATCCCTACGGAGAACTTGAAGTTTTAGCCCAGCTCTCCCTTTTGTCAAACATAATCCTTGCCCATCATTATCTTGAATTAGCTCTTGAATTTTAGTCTCTGTGTATACATCATTATCTTGAATTTGCTCTTGAAATTTATATACTTAACGTGGTTTTCAACTTTCTCAAGAATATGCTATTCCTATAGCCTATGTGTAGTATTAGGCAGTGGTTGTGCTATTGCATTTTGTATTGCATTGTCCGCATCGGTCAACACTGCCTCTGGCTTCTTATTTCTATAGCATAGTAAGGTGATTCCAAACACCATAGTTTGAAAGTGTTGGCTAACCATACAAACATTAAGAAAGGATTTTGGTACTTGTTAGTCTATAGGTGGTGTCCAAAGATAAAACATCTCTTCTCTGAACGCCCCGTGGTCTTGCCACAATGTTCCCTCCGTGCGCATTATGTTACACAACTTGTTATCATCATCTACACTGTACATGCAATAAAAATCCACACCATGTTTACATGCTAGGCATTGTATGTATCTTAGTGCTGTGTCTGAGTCAGTGATGGTAGACCAACTGTCTTTTTCCATGCGCACCGTGTTCATGGTGTTGTGGAAGTCCTTTGACAAAAAAAGACAAATTCGGTACTCCTCCTAACTCACATGCGATGAAGTCGATTATGTGGGATTTTTTATTCCAACGTGCTCATTGACCTGCGTTGAGCAGCAATATGCTCGTCTGCCTGTTGGTTATTCCGTAGAAATCTTGTTTGATTTGCCGAAACGCACCCATGATTGTGTTCCGGTGTAAAATCTTTCATAATTCATTTATTTGTTTCTTTATGAAGTGTTACCCGAAAAGTAGCTCAGCAACCGGAACATGTTTCAGCCCTCAATTCTCGCTTCCTATTCACTAAATCAAGCCATTTTTGCCTTAAGAATCCTATTTTCTAGCAACTAAATCTTCATCCTCATATGGTGCCTGATGCAACACGCCTTAGGATGTCTTTGGAAAGTTGAACCCAATTAGCCTGGAGTTTCCTTTCCACGTCTCCAATGTATCAAGTTCCTTCCCTTTATGTGGCTCGCTTTTATACAGTAGCTATTGTTGGGACATGTAGAAGGTGTTTTAGGACTTCCCAATCAGCTGAATTGGCGAACGCTCAATATGCAAATCCATTTACACTTCTTCAATTATAGAAAATTCCTAGAAGGTATTGAACCTATTTAGACATGAAAATCTACGGCCAAAACAAAAATGAACATAGTTAGTAGAAGTAGAATAAAATCATGAACGTAAAAATTGGGGTCTTTGATCATCGTTATTATCTTCATCTCCATTAGTTAGTCAGATTATGATAGAAAAAACATGACAAACAACCAATAAATAAATTAATTGTAAAAAGTAAATAACAAAACCAAAATTTATAATGGTTCATTAAGAATTGAGCTACTTCTATTTTGATAGGAGTTACTTTATTATTGATCAATCTAATACAGGTCACACCAGCCTTTTTTTTGAGTTAAGAATAAAGAATGTGAAAAGGTGAAAGAGAGAAAGTATAAGAGTAAAGGATTCTGGATAGAATCTCCTATTAAATGACATCTTGAGGCTATTTATGGAGGCTTGCCCCAAGATAATGGGTTCCTATTAGTAGAAAGTGGACCTAAATAGTGCCTGGTGGAGTGGGATATGTATCAAGTGTCTACTGGCCACAAGATTCAGGCCACTTCTTCATATACGATGATGTGACTTAGTGGATTTTAAATTCCAATATCATTCTCGTCTTCAAATCTCCATATTAAGATGAGCAAATCTATCATAATGACCGTAGAGTTGGGATCTCTCATCGATTTATTCTAATTTAGCTTCGACTTGAATGAATCAAACATGTCGAACAAAAGATGGAAGCTCCAAAATAGACCAAATTGGAATGCTCTAGACAAGCGTGTCAAGCAAATGGTAGTTTAGAGTGGTAGTCAATGAGATGTTACAAAGATCGAAGTGGTTTGAAAAGTTTGGCATTATTGACTGTCATCGAGAACAATCAGTAAGCAGTGAGCAGTGAGTAGTGAGCGACGAGTGGTGAGTGGCGAACAATGAGGAGCGAGCGACGAGTGACAAGCAAAGAGTGATGATTGACAAGGAGCGAATGACAAGTGGCAAGTGACAAGCAATTGAATGGCAAATGAAGTCAAGTTGTGGCGAGTCGACTCAAGGCAAGGGAGGCTACTAGTGGCGAGCCAACAGTAAGGACGTAACGAGCTAATGTGCCAATGAGTGACAAACCAGCAAGTGAGGAGCTAATGAGTGATGAACCAATGAGTAGTAAGCCATCGAGTGGCAAATAAGGCCAATGATTTGCCACTTCTTATGTACAAGAGGTCATTGAATGAGTAGGCTACGAAGAGACCATAGAGTAGACGACTAGATATCCGTCAAGCTGCTGCCTGGGTGACTGTGGACTAGACGGCTAGCTAATTACTATGAACACATGACTGCTTTCAAGTGAAGTGATCACTAACCAAGTGTGCATTGTGAGCAGTAAACAAAGTTTGACCCCAACAACGGGCAACAGAAAATCAAAGGTGATAATCATTGCACGCATTGAATGTGGTCATTCAAGAGACTAAGATAGACGTTCCCATTTGGTAAGCAATGGAAGTGTGGTTTTGATTTTTGTTTTGTTTTCTTTTTTTTTTTGTTTTTGAAAAATTATTAAAGAGAATAATGGCGTGTTGTATTGTAGCATTATCTAGACCTTATTTTTAGGTGTTTAACAAAACGATAAAAATTATAATTTTTATTATTTTTTTAATTATAAATAATATAAAACTTTTACATATTATAATAATAATAAAAAAAATATTATAACATAAAATATTTACATATTTAAAAAAAAAAATTTAATAAATAACTTCTACCACCGTCAAACACTCTATATCTAAAGCGATATCTTACCCTAAAAGTTTGTACGGAGGATTGGGTCTTAGATCTGAGATGCCAATTGGATGATGATTAGAGCGATTTGACAGCCATGTTGTGCGAAATAGTAGACCTCTTACTAATAAAATATAACACATGCCTCCTCGAACTGTAGGGCACTCAACAGGGATACCCTGGGTTATGTAGGGAACCCATTAGGGCTACCTTGGGCTATACGACTTGAAGTCACTAGTTTATATTTACTGTCAAACCAAACATGTCTATTCAATACATTAGCTGGTTCACCCTCTTGTAGACAAACATGTCACATCTTGCATAGTTGTCATTCATGCAACCTTTTACATCCAAAGGTTTTTATTGTCATCATAAATAAATAAACTTTTAGCTTTATTAAATTTTAGTCCAAGAACTATTGATACGACAAAATTTACAATACCAGTTTTAGAAAAAGAAAAAAGATCCCAAAACTCCTCGGAGATCTATTTTATTTTCCTAATAGTCGCAAAAGGCACAATATAAAAATGTAAATATCCCCAAAAAAAAAAACTATGGCCTTTATTTTTGGCTATTCAAGTTTTGCATCCGCTGATGATAATATAATCATATTTTTCTTCCAATTAAAAACAGAGGTCCCGACTATTCGCTAGCCAGAATCATGTGGTGGACTTTTAGTTGTTGAGTCATCAAAAACACATGTAGAAACTCTTATGGCTTGACACAACAAAAAGGTATTGAACTAGGACCTCTTAGTTGTATCAAATAAAAATTGATAATGAGCCGGGTAAAAAACAAAACAAAATAAATAGTCAATGAGCATATGTTTGGTATTGTTTTCTTCTTTTGGGATATAGTTTGTACTTTTTTTTAGACAATGACATTTTTTAAAAAATTTTTATTTATCAAAACAAAAATATTTTAAACTATTTTCTATTCTCTTTCAAAAATCTAAATTTTTGTTTAAATTTTCTACTCAAACCTATAAACAAAATGGGTACCAAAAAGGCTACCAAATAGTCCTATACTTGTTTTCAATTAAGAAATTACACAAAATGCAGTATATTTAAAAACTAAAAGTAAATTATTAAGGTGTTTAAAATAGTAGTGGAAATGAGTGGTTAGAGTTATTTTTATTGTAGCATGTGAAAGCTTTATACTGTAGTAATTTTTTTTATTATTACTATAACATATAAAAACTTTATACTATTTATAATTAAATTTGTGATAAAACTACTGTTTCTACCTACTGTGCTAAACAAGAATATACCATCTGATTTGAAAAAGAAAAAATAAAACGATTTTACACTTAATATTTTATAAATACAAAAACCCACAAACACCCCGTATCAAATCAGATTTTTCTCTTTCTTTTTTTATTTCTCCCCCTTTCCTACTCTTTCTCTTCTGTTTCTCTCTCTTTCTTCCCTCCTTCTCTCTCCTCTAATCCAGTCTGTCAAACTCACTCGTCGTTGGCGCCATGCCCAGAGCTCAGCGACAAGGACGGAGTGGTGCTCAAAGTCACCCACTAAGCTTGAGATAGGAATCGACCTTCACGACATCAAGAGATCGTGATGATCTCACTGTCGCTGGGCGGTGATGACATTGAGGTCGGCATGGTGACTGTCCTCCTCTAGCTCCACGCAGATCTCTCTCTTAGCTTGGCATGTTTAGACAGCTGTCGTTTGGATATGATCTTGTCGTTGTCCAGATCGTGTCACTGCCAAACGTTAGATTGCAACTTCTTCGTCTCTCCACCAGATTGAGGTTGTGTAGTAGTTCCACGTCATGAAGTCATTAACACCATCATTACGTTTTCGTCCGGGGATCGGCTGGATCTTCCTCAGATTTGTTGGTGAAGGTAATGTCCAACGACGTCACCCAAAAACCTGTGTGTTTATATAAAAATACAATATTTATAAGTAAATATTGTATTTTGTATGATTGACTTCATTGTTGGTGTTAAAGATGTTTAGTGAAATTGTTGGTAAATTTTTAAATTTACACATAAATATAATATCTAAAGGTTAATATTATATTTATCAGCCGTTATTGATCTAGCGAAGTTATCAATAAATTTTTATATTTACACGTTAATATAACATTGACAAGTTAATATTGTATTTTTTAACTATTGGTGGTCCATCAATGTTGCTAGTAAATTTTTATATTTACATGTTAAAATAGTATTTTACAGGCTGTATCTTCCAATTGGGTGGTCCGATAAAGTCGTCAGTAATTTTTATATTTTCATGTATGTTATAGAGTATTTTTCGATTGTCAATGGTCTTGTAAAGCCGTCAATGAATTTTTTTTATTTACATGTTAATATTGTATCTTTCAGCCTTTAATAGTTCAGTAAAATCACTAATAAATTTTTATATTTATACATTAATATAATATTTACAGGATAATATTGTTTTTTTTTTTGGCGGATGGTCTAACGAAGTTGCTATTGCATTTTTTGCCGCTAACGGTGACGAAGTTGATAGTAAATTTTTTTTTTTTATAATTTAAAAATACAATATTATTATATAAGTACAGCATTTTTTGCGCTCTATTAGTACCATGCTGGCTAGGAGGAAGATAAGAGATGCTGATAAGAAAAAAAAATATTTTAAAGTTTTTATTTTTAATTATTCAATATATATTTACTACATAGTATAAAACTATATTTGATATTATTTTTTAAGTTTAAACTTACATTTGCTATCTTCCTTTTTCTCTTACTTCAATTTATACTGTTAAAAAGCGACATGACATTTGCTGTTGAAGAATGATAAGAAGAACGACACCTAAATAATTCACATGGACGAGATGTCGTTTAAGTCATGATCATTGATCGCTCTATAAATATTATTGGGCAAGTCAATAAATTAATTATTTTGCGTTAAATTATATTATTTGCTCTGTGTATGTGTGGGCGAGTAACTATTTCCCAATCTTAGACCCTCAGTGTATGTATATTCATCTTGTGTTTGTTGAAAGTGATATACTTCATTTTTTTAGTTAAAATTAATATAAAATATTCATATGTTATAATTAAAAAAAATTATTATAATATAAATTTTTTATATATTATAATAAAAATAATTTTAATTAATAATTTTTACCGCCTAACCAAACCCCTTATCAGTTTTTGGTGAAGGAAAATGAATGCACCTACTCAGTTACCTTGAGCAAGAAAACGGAATTAACATCAACATTATATTCTTGGGAAAGACCGTTGACGTGTACGGCTAAATAGTGAAGATAATTTTGGGATGAGCATATGCTTGGTTGTACCACATGTACTTTGACCCCATTTGAATTAAACAATTGTTGTTTTTTTTCTTTTGTTTGTTGTCAGAGACATATAAACCCACCACCGGCCCTAATAATCTCCCTGCGGCCTCAAGTCTTTCCTAAGATCTCATTTGGACCTAACTTCTCTATCTGACATCTCATTTGAAATGATCAGTTTTCTTTTTTTTTTACCGGGTGTTTGATAAAATGATGAAAACTACAGTTTTTTCTATAAATTTAGTTATAAACAATATAAATATAAAGCTCTCACGTGTTACAGTAACAATAAAAAAAATTATTACAGTGTAAAATTTTTATATGTTACAGTAAAAATAATTTTCACCATTGGTTTCTATCATCTTTCAAACACTCTATTAAAAAAAAACTTAAAATCGGTTAATGTTTGTAAGGAACCTTTTTTCTTTATTGGTTGAAACTTGCAAGTACCACAGTATGGCAAAACAATAAAGAAAAGAAAAAGAAAAAAAAATCAATTTAAAAATATTGTTTTATCATAAACGATCGCAGGACTTTTATGATTACAAATGTGTTTCTTCTGGATTTTGAAATGAAAATGTAAAAAGTAGACAAAAGAGGTGCCAGAAAAAATAGGGCGAGACAGAGAGAGATGAGAAAATAGGTTTGGAATTCTTGAGATAGCCTTCCCTTGATGGGTCCCTTCAAAAAGTCTGAAAAAATATAGATCTTACCATATATAACTAAAAAAGAAAACCCTTAATGTGGGGCCCACTTATTTGCAAAAGAAAGTGAAAAAATGTTAAGTTACTCTCTTTCCAAGGTGCAACTAGGACTGGCTGGAATTACTCATCAGAAGTTGGAACTACCCAGAAGGAGTAGCAGGAAAAAAAAAAGACGGCACTGAATGACAAGACAGTAAAGAGTACCAATTTTGCGTATTACGCTTGTGTGCATTTATTTTGTTGAGCATTTATAGCCTGTTTGATTTGTATATTTTTGAGTAAAAAATTTAAAAATATGTTTGATTTATAGATTTAAATAAAAAAATTAAATAAAAATTTAAATTTTTATAAGAAAAAATAATATAGTAAAATAATTTTAACTGTGATTTAAACTATAAACCAAATAAACTTTAAATAAAGATTTGAATTTTTATAAAACAAATACTGTAATAAAATAATTTAAATTGTGATTTAAACCAATAAACCAAATGGACTCTAACAGTCTATTTTCATCTAATCGGGCTTGAACTGTGCCCTATCTATAGTGCGCCACAAGTGGTAACTATCGTATCTTCTCTAAGGTCGATAATTTAGGTTACGACATGATGACACGATACGAACCGGACACGAAATACGGGTTAGGGTTAAGAAAATAGGCCTCTAGTTGAAATTGGGTCGAACTCGTCTAACCCGCATAAAAAACAAGTTGGGTTCAGGTCGACTTGAATCAACAAGAAATCAACCTGAAATAATTCGCTAAAGATGTGTCGAAATCATGTTTACCTAAAAATTGACCTGAAAGTTGTTAATCAACCAGTGTAACTTAAATTAAACTCGTGTGACCTTAGTGTAACCATATAACCTGAAATTAATTTTAATGCGTCAAATTAGTCTGACATTTGTTGTATATCTAACTTGACATGATTCTAATTTTTAACATATTTGTTTTTGTTAAACTTATACAAAGTTTTGTTAACTTTTTTGATAGTTTTGTTTTGTTGGGTTATTGTTTATTTTGTAGGCTTATTGTTGGGTCTATCATGTTATAGGTCATCGGGTTTAGCAGGTCAATATGTCGTGTCAACATAAATATGCACAAATAATATATTAACAGGTTATACATATCGTGTCAGGTCAATCTATTTACACATCAAATTATATTTGGGTTAGGTTTTTTTTTACCCATCAAGTCATGAGTCAAGTTTAAGTTAACGTATTAACTGTTTAAATAAATAATAAAGGCTCAACTTGATCTAAACTCCTTGATTCTTCTCCCTATATTTTTACTGCTTAAGCGAATTATCCAGTTTTTGTGTACGAATAAGGACAAAGAGAAAAAAAAAAAAAAATTCTCACGAAGACGTATGCCTCTGTTTATGATGAAATTGACACCTTGATGTGCAAAGAGTTCACGCATAACGATGTATGCAAATCTAAGGCAACGATACGGACATGATCATATATAATTACAAGTTAACGTGAAAATTGAGACTAGTTTCGTAATATGCATAGCTTGTCCAAGGCCAAAACGACAGAGGCCTACTGTGTACAATAGTCAATACGACAGTTTATTAAGTTAACCGATTGGTCATGCATATCTCGATTTTTGCACTAGACGATATTCTCCTTTGATTGGGCGTGATAGTGTAGAAACGGCGGTTAATATGCCTCGCTAGATCATAGGAATCATTTGTCATCATTTTAGCGTGGATTTTCCAAGGCCCCGTACTATCTTCTAAATCAATGAACCATGCACATATCTATATATATAACACATAAGGTACGATTAACAACCTGATTCAACTGTATAATTGAAACTGGAGTTTAAAACTTTTATAATATATATAAAATTATTTTAATTTTTAATTTTTATAGTATTATTAAGAGTCAATTTCATAAATAAATTTAAAATAATGATTTGATTTAAGTTAGTTTGATTTGAATTAAGGTTTAAATTAATGATTTAAATTATTAT
>CAMOHE010045269.1:0-10906 GCA_946598075.1 Artocarpus hirsutus | reverse complement strand
AAACTTGCTGCTCTCACAACAATACTAAAAGCACAATTTCTACATGTCCAAATTTATTGGCTTATTGTCTGTTAACTAAGGAGAAGATTGTTTTCATGTGAGGGAAATGTCATTCAGAATTCTAGTAAATTGTTTACTAAATTATTGTATTCATACTCTAATTCCTTACTTTCATATGTATGCAGTCCCGGCCCGAAATGAATCACGAAGAAGAGAAATGGATGATAGGGATCATGGTTGCGGTCACAATAGTGAAGTTTGTGCTAATGGTTTACTGTCGCCGGTTCAAAAACGAAATCGTCCGAGCCTATGCTCAAGATCATCTCTTTGACGTCGTTACCAATTCCATGGGTTTGGCAGCAGCCGTCCTAGCTGTCCGGTTTTACTGGTGGTTTGATCCTACTGGAGCTCTCATAGTGAGTTCTTTTCTCAGAACAGTTTTTCATACTGTTTCTCTTCTGTTTTTTTTTTTTTTTTGGGAAGAATTTTCATCTTGTTTCTTACTTTTTTTTGTGTTGTCTATTTGCTTTTCTTTGCAACGGTAAACAAATCCTGCTAATGCCCTGCATTCAAAGGACCACTTTTGATAATGGATTTTGGTAAAAAAATCCACCCTACATATTGTTGGCAACTATAGCTACTTCAAATTCCATGGTTTAGTTTTCAATATTACAAGGGTGTTTAGAAAATGTGGTTAAAACTGAAAACTATAGTATACATGAGCTTTAAAATGTAGTTTATTTTTTTTTTTTTCTGTTTATTGTAGTATACGAGAGTTTTACATTGTAGCAACCAAAACTTTGAGTTAGAATTGATTTTGTCAAACACCACGTAGCCCTCTAGCGTATCTTAGAGCAGAAAAATGGCCCCCAAAAAATAATTACACCAGTTAATAAATAAAACGTTATCTAAACATGGGAGATTGATATGCTCTCTGTATCCAAAGACTTGTATCAGCCTATCAAATTGTGTAGGAATTCAAAACTCAAAATCAAAACTAAAACTAAATAGAAAAGTTTGGCTCATTTGGTTCACGAGTTCAAAAGAAACTCAAATTTTTGTGGCAGAGAATATTATAGCAGAAACATTTGAATTGTAGTTCGAGCTAGTGAAAAAAACTGGCCTAGCATGTGTGGAAGACAACTAATTAAAGGTCATATTGAGAGGATTTAAAGCATTTCCCCCTTTTCCTCGTAGTCAACGGGTCAGAGGGGCGGCTTTGAAATTAAAAACTTAAATCTACAAGATGGAGTAGTAATTTTTAAAGACATAGGATAGGTTTTTCTTTCTTTATTTTTTTTAAAAAAACTAAACTACAAGTACAAGGTATAGTTTTGTAACTTTCCCTTAAAATACTTGCTGTTGATTCAGTTAGATTTTTGTACTGTATTTACAGATAGCATTGTATACAATGAACACATGGACAAAAACAGTGATGGAGAATGTTTTATCCCTAATTGGAAGAACTGCACCGCCTGACTTTCTAGCAAAATTGACATATTTGATATGGAATCACCATGAAGCGATCAAGCATATCGACACGGTGAGAGCTTACACCTTCGGTTCTCACTACTTTGTAGAGGTTGACATAATCTTGCCAGAAGATATGGCCCTACTCCTGGCACATAACATTGGCGAGACCCTCCAAGAGAAACTTGAGCAACTCCCCGAAGTGGAGCGAGCTTTCGTGCATATCGATTTCGAGTTTACTCACCGACCAGAGCACAAGCAAAGGGTGTGATGGTGATGACAAACATTCATTGACGGCGATGCGCCAGTAGTAACAACTCTAGAGGCCTGATTTTCTCGTTTGTGTTTTTTTTCTTGCAGTTCTGGTACGGCATTCAGAGGGGTTTAGTATCCCATGGCTTGAGCATTTTTTTTTCTCATTTGTTAACCACGTACTAAAATCAAAGCACTCTGCCTTTTGTCATCTCTTCGATGCAGAATTAATGAATTCTATGTTGTTTTTGTGCCTTTCTATAAGTTGCTTGTAGTGAATGATGATCAAGTTTGTTATACTCAAGTTCATTTGGCCATTCTTCTTTTAGTGACAATTATTTGATTTCTTGTGGACAAAAATGTCTTCAGTTGTAGCGTTTGAAAGTCGATATAAAAACAATCATACATCATGCAACCCATGAAATAAGAACGTTAAAAGGTAAGAGGAAGTAAAAGAATAACATAAGTAAAAATTACATCACATGGCATGGTTATAGGTGCGGAATTGATGCGGTGAAGAACGATCCAGCTTTCATGGCACGTTGGGATCAGCCCAAGTTAAATAAGGTAATTTTCCGGGTTTTACGTGGTCTTGTGATGACATTGGAATTTGATGAAAAAATAATGTATTTTTTAAGTGGAAATAGGCAAACAGATGAAACTGCCGCTGTGCCACGAAATTGTGGCACATTGTTAGCCAGATTAAATCATTTAGGCCTTTAAAGGGTTTTTTTTTTTAAATTTTTAGTAATTTTTGTTTTGTAATAATTTGTGATAGCTTTCAGTATGCCAATTTTGTTTGTATTTTCTTATTCCTTATGTCATATATTTTCAATTTCGCATTCCTTTTTAAAATTATTCTTTTTTTGGAAATTTCATATTTTTAGTTTTTGGTATTTTTTTTTCCAGTTTTCTATGTGTCTTATAATATGGGTGCCATTTTGTAGTAAAATGGGGTTGAAATTGAATGAAATTTAAAGTATTGTCCCTCGCTGTCTCTCTCTCTCTCTTTTTCCAAATTTGTGAGTTCTTTGTAAATCTCGAACTTTGATGTCAACTTCCAGTACCCAGCGCGAATCAAGGAATTTTGAAGCGGTATTCTTGGCATGCATTCTATGTGAACTAAAAAGTCTATCGATCTAATTAACAACGGGTCATGCCCATAGGCTATAGTAATACTAAGGTGCCCTTTGTTTTTGTTTTGTCTTCTACGTTCATCCCTTCTAGCAAATTGTTGGCCTATCCTCAAATCATCAAGGTGCAATCTAACGTCTATATTGGAACCAACAACATTCTTCATTAGCAAAATGTACACACTAGCATTCAGCTGTAGAAACTGAAGCCCTCTTTGAGGTGCACAGATTGCAAAATTTTCATACGTTCCACAATTTGGAAGCCTAAAAAAAAAAAATAATAAATAAAAAACTGAAAGGAAACGATCAATGTTTTTAATTAATATACATATAAATTCCCTCATCATCTGTTCCTCCATGAAAAGCCCAAAAATATCAGTGACTATATAAAACTTCTAAGACTAGGGGGCCCTTTGGTTTAATTGGTCCACTAGTTTGAACCAAAAATTTCATTGGGCTAGCAAAGCAACTTAATAGGGAAATAACCTCCTCCAGTTTTGATGCAGCGCATCCTTAGCTAATGATGTGTCATTTGCTTCTAACTGCTGCCATTTAACATTAGCCCATTATCACTAGTCGTTTTTCCCATGTTATGTTATTTTTAGTTTCTTCTCATTTTCTTTAATCTAAAACAAAGTGCCGTTATTTTGTTTTTCCTTTAGCTCTCGTTTTATGCTTAGTGAGATGGTAGTATCTGGTTAGACTGTATTGCCGAGGCTTGAGTCTGTATTACGGATATGATTTGGAGTCTGTAATTTTGCTTAGTAAACGCAATCTCAAGAGTGAGGCTCGTTGAATCCTCTACGCTTCTTATCAGAAATTGGATTTTCTCTTTAAATTCTAGATTGCTACCCCAAATTTGGTATTAGAGACTTGGTTCCTGTCTTTGTTCTCCATGTCGGGCCAACGAGCTTGATGTGTAGGCCGTTACGGCAGAGGCTCATGATTTGGATGCTCACTTCACAGATCTTGCTGTCGAAGTCGTTCATGCATTAGCTTAACTAGCCACCGCTGCTCCTGTGGCTGACCTCACTGAACGTCGACCCTTCGCTCGGCAGCAAGGCCAGCCACCACAGTTCTGAGCTCGGCGCCCTCATCCACAACCACCTACAAGAGACAATTTCGAGAGCGTCTTTGCACTGGCGGCTCCACCACACAATTTCCCCATTCCATGACTAGATTTGGTTGGATCTAATCGTGATGAAGAGCTAGAATTTCCTGCTCTTCACGAGAACAGGTATGGTCCTTCCTTCCCAAACTTTTGGGGCTTTAATCAAGTTGAATTTCGAGGGAAGAACGAGATACCATGTTTTGATGGTCATTTACATATTGAGGACTTTCTCAAGTGGATTCAGGTGGTCAAAAACTTCTTCTACTATCAAGAGGTTCCAGAGCACCGACGCACGCAATGTTGGTCTTTAAGCTGAGAAGCAGTGCCGTTGCTTGGTGGGAGCAGTTGTGTGACACTTGAGTATTTATAGTACGTTAAAAATGCAATAACTTAAAGATTATGTTGAACAAAATATGTGTCATAAAGATTACTGTTTAATTTAATTCTTATGATAAATTTCATAAAAGCAAAAATGGGATTTCTAAGGGCAAAAATCATGTCATAGTCTTATATTAGAATTGAATGATATAAAAATAAGTTGAAAAGCATAATTGTTGCAAAATATGTTACAACAAATGCTAAGACAAAAAAATAGTTTAAGAAAAATACAGTATAATAATATGAAAATTATACCATATTAGAATGATGCAGTGTTAAAAAGTAAACTGATAAAGTTATATAGTATGAAAATTATACTTATAGTGTAGGAATTAGACTGTTTAAAGTTAAACAGTACAGAAAGTGGACTATTTAAAGTTAAAGTAGTATAGAAATAATACTGTTTGGAGGACATGAATGAGCAATGAATGCTATGTAAGCTTGTAACATTATTAAGAATGTACCAGCAGTACAAAAAACTACTGTTAGTATAAATATGGACTGTATAAAGCTAAAGAGTATAGGAATTACATTAAGTGGTAGATGTAAATAAGAATGGGAGGTTGTGGGATCTCATAAATTATATACAAAAGATACCACAAGTATAAGAAAAATACTGTTAGTATAAATTTAGACTATGTAAAAATTAATATGGGACCTACCTAGGTGCCACCTTTAAGGTGGAAAAATTGCCAGCAGACCCCTTGAGGTGGCCAAATCATACAATGCCAAGTTAAGCAAACTTTTTTTTATCACAAATGATGATAAGTGATGACTAATATGGTAAGTCATCAAAGTTTATAAAAATCATGTTTAAATTCATCATTTGTTTCAAGTAATAAAGAAACCAAAAAGTGACCATTTTTCTTCTTCCAAAAATTGCCCCCCTAGGCAATTCTCTCTCAAATTTTTGATGAATTTCAAGCCTTCAAGTTATGATTTGAAGCAAAAGTAAATGCAAAGAGAAAGAACAAGGAAGTTCTAAGGTAAAAGTTCAAGCTTTTTCTTAGGGATTTTGATGTTTCTCTTAAACTTTGGATGGGTTTTGGTTGGGTTTGTCATGATTTTTGTGGTGAAAACATAACAAAGTTTTGAGCTTGGCGAACGAGAATCAAAAAGCTTGGTAAAGTTTAGGTAAATTTCTAAACTTTAAACTTGAAAGTTTATGTTATAAACATGTATGCCAAATGTTTGATGAAATGTTTTGGGATTTGGCATGCAAGATGGACATTATCGCATGATTATTTTATATTTTCTATTGATGGTGATGATGATAAAAAGAAAGAAAGTAGGGGTTTTGCATGTAAAAGTGAAAAATTGTTAAACTATATATTTTACCCAAAGTTAAACTAGTCTTTAAAGGAATAAGCTTTTTAGGGCATAAAGGCCAATTTATTTTCCAAACATGGTATAGGATTTGTCAAAATAGTGAGGTAAACAACTTTTGTGAAGTTTTATAAAATTACAAAAGGACTAACTTGCAAACTTTTGCAAAAATTTGACAAATTTGAAAATCAACCAAAAAGTCCACCTTAATATTAGAATTTAAGAAAAGTTAAAACTTGAAAGTTGTAGAACTTATCAAAACTGTTAAGGTATCATAGATAGTTTGTCAAAATTCTATACAGTTGATAAGTAATGAATTTTAAAAAATTTTAAGCATAAAATTTCATGACATGAAAACATTATGAAATGTTTTGAATTTGACCATAGAACTTTTGAAAGTCTTATTCCATGTGAAAAGCTAAATGTTTTGGTGCACAATGATTGTCTTTGGTTTCGAGGGCAAAAATGTAAAGTTTTTAGGTTTCGGGCCATAACCATAAAATCGTATGAAAACTGGGTTTTCACCAAGGAACATTGGGTTCCTGCACTCTTGTAGGCAGTGAGTGATCATAGATTCTAAGTTTTAAAGGATTTAAAGTTTAGTCTAAGAAAGAAAAGAAACGAACGTTAAGAGCAAAAACGCAAAGATCTTCAAGTTTCAGGTCAAAACTATAAAGTTTTGGCAAAATAGATTCAATTGAAAGCAACACCATTGTTTTTGTTTTCTGTAATATTATGAGATATAAAGAAATAAAAGTTATGTTTAAAAACAAGTTCTGAAAGTTCTTAAAGACATATCAAGGGAAAAATAATCATTTTACAAAAAAGGCTAAAACGGAGCTAAAACGCCTGATATCGGAGAATGTTCTTTAGTGGGAATTTTTTTGTAACATGTAAGAATAAGAGAAAAATTTAAGCAAAAAGTTTAACAAGTTACAAACTTTACAAAAAACCCATTTAAGGGTAAAATCATCATTTTTGAGGAAACAGCTAAAACGGAGTTGAACACCCTAAATTAGCAAAACACTCTTAGACAGATAATGTTTTGTATCTTCTTAGGTACATAAACCATAAAGTGAGATGGGAGATTTAACTAATGGATGTTTAAGTTAGGTTAAAAGAAAGGTAACCTGATAGGTTACAAAGTTAAGTAAAGAAAAAGGTAACCTGATGGGGTATAAAGTTAAGTAAAAAGAATGCTAACATGATGGGTTACGGAGTTAAGTAAAGGGAAAGGTAACCCTGGTGGGTTACAAAGCTCAGTAGAACAAAGATAAATCAATGGGATACTAAGTTGAGTAAAAAGGAATGAATGATTAATGATTAAGTTCTATTATCAATCAAACGATTGATAATATGAAAAGTTAACAAATAAGTCGGGCGTCATTTGATCGAGACATAGAAATAGACTAATGAAATGAAAATGAACTAGAAGGAAGCATTAGAGATATGGACAGGTAAGTTCAAACCTCACCTACAGCATGAAGTAAATGATTTCCAAAAGCTTATATATATGTTTGCAAATGTGTTTGTAATTGTTATACAAGTTGTTTTTAAAGTATGTTTATATTTATTATGCAAAAGGTTTTAAAGTTTAAATCAAGATTTGTAATATTCTTGCAACTTTTATGTTTAAAGTATGATTGCATTTAATATGCATAAAGTTTCAAAATATCAAGTAAAGGTTTGCAATGTATTTGTAATTATTATTCTTCTAGTATGTTTGCATATGAAATGCACAATGTTTTAAAGAGCACAAGTTATGATCTGAAAATGTGTTTGCATATGATGTGTTAGCATTTGATATGCTCACTAAAGTTATTAAGAAGGTAAAGTAAAGGTGATAAATAGTGTCATACCAGCCTCCTTGTTGTGAGGTACTCAAAGTAAAGTTTAAGTTATGACCTAGGTGTTCGATGGTCACAAGTCTTCCACAGGAGAAGCATCATGTTTATGATCTCATGATTAATGATGTTAGTACAAACACTAAAGTTTATAAGATAAAGAAAGTTAAGGAACAAAAATAAAAAGTTAAAGTAAGAAATGAATGTTTATAGGGTGCTCATAATTGAAAGTTCATATTTGAGCATAAATAGAATCATGTATTTTGATTTTGCTTGTATTCCTTGTTATGAAATGTTTATGTGTTATAAAAAACATTTTGAGAAATGTTTTGTGTTAAATGTCTATGAAAAACATTCTCATGTTTTCAAGAAAAGGTTTACGAAGGATGTTTTAAGGAAAAATGTATAAGAAATGTTTTATGAAAAAAGGTTATGAAAAACATTTTAAGAGAAAGGTTTTTTGTGAGAAAAGCTTATGAAGCATGTTAAAATGATTTGTGAGATTATGTTTGAACTTACGAAGAAAAAGCTCATTAAAAGTTCCTTCATGCTGTAGATAGTCCTACAGATGAACAGCAGGACCTGTTTAAAGAGCTTGATGCTGCAAGGACAGATACGAAGATTTGGGTATGGATACCACGATAGTGTTTTTTCACTATTTGATATAGTGTTTTTAAAGTTTTAAGAAAATCAAAGTTTTAAGAAATGTTTTCAAAGTTTTAAGAAAATCAAAGTTTTAAGAAATGTTTTCAAAGTTTTAAGATATATTTTATGAGATATTTTATATAATTATAAAGATAAGTTTAAGCTATGATTCAATTAACGTTTCTTATTAAGTTTTAAGAGACGATTTGAAATGGTTTAAAGTTATGTATTGAGCAATATCTTAACTTAAATTGCAACAAAAGTTGCAACAATCTTTAACTATGTTAAAAGAGAAAAAAAGAAAAAAAATTATTTCATTATTTTTCTTACTAAGTAAGTAAGAGTAGTGTTTAAGAAATGATGTTTAAGAAAGTTAAGTGATGAACCAAAAAGGCTGGGCGTCATAAGTTGGTAGCCAATGGCCAACGTGAGGGAAAAACGGAGACCCGATCCTAGCCAAGTATGAAGTAACTACTCCAATCACGGTTTGTGCCTCCAGATTATGCTCAAATACTCTACCGGCAGTTCCACAATTGTCATAGCAAAAACGCTTGTTGCGGACTATATGGAGGAGTTATACTGTCTTAGTGCTCAGACCAACCTCCTTCCCTAAGATTGCAGAGTAGCGAATCACCCAATATATGTGTAAACTCCAGGAACCAATCCAAGACCAGATGGGATTGCAACCCATGTGGAACCTATCCACCGTTATTAGTCTCACCACTTGGGCCAAAACCCAACTCTCTCGTTCTTTAAGCCATGGGTCTGAACAGAGTAGAGTTCCCTTTGATTTTGCTAGTGATACGTAGAAATACCAAGGTATTCCTAACACTCCTTCCCCTCCTTCAGGGCCTAAGCAAGTTGTAGTACCTTCTTTAAGCATGGCTAAATCCACCGGCAAGGCCGTAGCTCAAATGGGCAGCAATAACCCGTATGCACAACTCACCATGGACAAGTACTTCTGATGCAATCAGCTCGGGCATCGATTGAATGAATGTCCCCAATGAAAAAAAGGGTAATCTCACTGATGAGTATTATGAATGTGAGCCAAATTCCCCTAAGCAACAAGCATTTGATTGTGAAGAGGAAGATCTAGTTTTGAAGGGATGAAGGGGATTGGTTGGTCTTTGTAATTCAGGAATTGCTCCTTACACCACGATAGCCTCAAAACAATCAGCATCATATGATCTTTCAGACTTAGTGCACTTTTGGGTGGAAGGTCTATGATGTGATCATTGATGGCGATAGTAGTAAAAATGTAATGTCCTGATCTCTTGTTAAGGCCCTTGGTCTTGAAACAGAAAAACGCCCAAACCCAAACAAGATTGGTTGGATAGGTAAGGGCGTCACCACTCATATTGAAGAAATTTGCCATGCTCCTTTTGTCTATAGGAAAACATACCAAGATAAAGTTGCCTGTGACGTAGTGGATATGGATGCTCTTCACATTTTATGGGCTAGTCATGGATCTTTGATGTTGATGCTACCCACAAAAGTCGGGACAACACCTATTTCTTTGAGTGGAAAGGTAAGAAGATCGCGGTCGTCCCCCTTAGCTCTGATGGGGAGGGGTCCTTGGTCCTTACACTTCTTGCTGTCTTGGGATCTCAATTTGAACAAGACCTTGAGGGGGCTTCTATGGTGGTTGCTTTACTTGCCAAAGATTGACTCCACCGAGTACTTCTAGTGCCCCACCTACTATTCAAGCCCTTCTAGAGGAGTTTGATGATTTGTCTCCCACTAACCTACCGAATAGCCTAACTCCCACGAGAGATATCTAGCATCATATCGACCTTATGCTCGGTGCTACTCTACCCAACCTTCCCAATTACTGATTAAACCTAAAAGAGCAAGACACGCTACATCACCTTATTGAAGAATTGCTTGAGAAGCAGCTCATTTGAGAGAGCCTCAGTCCTTTTGTTGTTCCTGTGCTCCTTGTTCCTAAGAAGGATGGCTCTTGGTGCATCACTGCGACAATTAAATGATTTAGTGACAAAATTTTTAAGGACGACATTTGTCATTGTTAAAAATTAAATATAATGTCGTCGCTAAACGTTGCTAAACTTACATCATGGTTGAATATTTTTGAAAAAATTTACCTATCAAAATTTCCAAACACCCTCCATAAATTCGCAGGCTTTTGTTTGGCAGATTCAATGACGACATTTATCGTTGCTAAATTTTTATAATTTCAATTGAAACAGTGGCATTTTAAATTCTAAGATTCAACGATGACATATGTCGTCGCTAAAAGAGCCACATCCGATCTCTTACTTTCCCCAACATAGCCAATCTCTGTATTTCCCCTCTCTCTCTCTCACTGCTCACCCCTTTTCTCTCTCTCAAGTTTTTTTAGAAAAACGTTTCAGATCAACCTTGTCACCCTCCAAGCCCCAGCGGTGTTCTTGGTCGGCCGGATTGTCGCCGCCTACCACACTGGATCGTTGCTGTCTGCTTTGCTATAAGTTTTTTTTTTTTTTTTTTTTTACTATAGTTTCTAGCTTTGATTTCAAGTGGGATTCCATTTCTCTTTGTGGTTTCCCTTAATTTTTGTAACCTTCTCTATGGGACCTTGATTTCCACTGAAAAAAAGAAAAAATAACGGATTTTTGTTGGTGTTCTCTTTTTTCCCCTTTTTGTTGCCGATTATGAAAAAGCCCTGGCCTCAAATGGCAGATTGTTGTCCAGTTGTTAAAGCATAACGAAGCATGATAACAATGCAATCAAATTAGGCAGGCACAATT
>CAMOHE010045268.1:2610-16277 GCA_946598075.1 Artocarpus hirsutus | reverse complement strand
TATTGAATTGAAAATTATTTGAGTATCTGAGTAAGGGGGAGACAACTTCATATTGAAAACATACATTACACTTGACATGGGGAGCTTAAGGTAAATTCTTTGGTAAGATATTATGAGCAATATACCATATTCCTCATAAGCAAATTTCTCGTTAATTTTTTTTACCTAAAGCAATCAATTGTTTGTCATCATCAAAAAAGTGGAGATTCTTGGCCATAATATTTTAATTAATATAATTATTAATGTTTCGATGATAACAAACAATTATTTTTGTAGTATTAATAGTTTTATCTTGAGTGTGTAGTTTTATAACTATTGAAAATATTTAAAAACTTAAGGTCACTTAGAGTAAACATCAAGAAAATGCTGGGAACTTAAAACGTGAAGATGGATTCTTAAAATCGAGCATTTGGAGCTTGAAGAAGAACATCAACAAGCATTAGAAAAATAGTTTATAATTTATTTTTGATCTTTTATGATGTTATAGTATGCATAAGATTTTTATAAAGATTTTTGGCTCAAGATTTGACCATAAGTGTTAGTATCGAAAGTATTTTTAAATTGAAAATTTCAAGCTTTTATAGACTAAAAGTTGAAAAATATTTTTGAAATTTGTTTAACATTTTTTCAAAATATATTTTCTATTATTTATTGTTTAATTTTTGGCATTAAAATTAAATTTGATTCAAAATGGCTTTTGACTTCATTTTATTTTGGTGGACTAGGCTTGCTCGGTGGACCGTGCTTTATGTATGGCAATCGACTGACCTGATTTAGAGGGGCTGCTACCTAGAGTTGCTGTAACACCTCGAAAATTAATTAAGTGATATTAGTGTATAAAATGATGAATTAGTATGCCATGGTGTATTTTTAACCTTAATTTGACTATTTTGAGATGTTTCTAAATTAATGTTATTCTTGATTATTTTAATAATTCTTAACTACTTTTAATTATTTTTATTTGTTATTTTGAATTTTGGAATAAAACAATTTGTCAAATGCTATATATACCTCTTTTTGTAAAACCGTGGGTGGCATACGGTTTTCACATAGTGAAATCACCCACCTTCTCTTTTATTTAAACCCTCATCTCCTTCTCTCTTTCACTCATGCTCACTCTTTCTCTTTCTCTCCTTACTCTCTCGTCTCCCTCTTTCTCTCTCACTGCCTCTCATTCTATTTTTCTTTCTTTCAAATTTTTTATTCAAAATCAAGCCCAAGCTTCGATTTTCAATGGATTGGAAGCTCGAGAATGCATTTGGTCGATCATAGACTTGATTTAAAGCTTAAAATCCAAGGTTAGTTTTTAAATTTCAAACTTTTCTAAATTTTCCTATTTTTATTTTATTTTGAAATTCAAGCTTGTTTGAGCTTAGAAAACCCTTAATCTAAGTTAGTGGAACTTAAAACATCTACAGTCTAAACTTGGTTTGATTAAAAACGGATTTTAATCAAGATTTTCTATTTTTCTCCATTTTTCCCATTTTTGGATTTTCTTGAATTTTCTATGCAAATCTTGTTTAAACTAGTTTAGAAGTGTTTTGTTATGATTTTCTATCATCTATTAGTGTTCTTCAAGCCTGGGAATTGAGAAAACAAGTTAAAAATGAGAATTGGGCTCAGGGAGGCTAAGACCTGATTTTGGAAAATTTTAGAATTTTCTTAGTTTGGCAGGCCAAACTTCATGTTCGGCAAGCCAGATTCGGTAGGCCAAACTTATATCTTTGGCAGGTCAAACTTGAAAAAGTTCAACCGACTAGACCTAGATGGTCGGTAGGCTAAAGTGCACAGTTCAGCAGGCCGAACTAGGGAAACCAGCAGGCCAACCAGGCTCCTTGAAAATTTGTCCTTTTTCACCTGTTTTCATTGTTTTGGACCCTAATTGAGATTTTAAACTTGCATTATGACTTTATAAACACAAGTGGCACACTAGGGCACCATGAGATAGTTTAGTAATATATGATATCTTAAGCTAGATACTGATAGACCTAGTTTCTATTTAAGGTTGTTTGTAGTTTCGTGAAGCTAACGTATAGTGGAGTGAGACTGCAGTGCTGAGTCATGACACCAGATGTTGAGGTAGGACTTTTACTCCCTTCCTTAGTAGCCTAGTTTTTAAATGATTTTGGCCTTAAAATGATTTCTTTCAAATTATTTTCAACGAATGATTGAAAAATAATTTTATGAGTTGTTTTTATAAATAAGTAGAATCAAGTGATTTTCATAATAAACCATATAATGAACGTAAATGAATATATTCGGTAAATGGGTTTTAAATAATACTAGAAATACATAGACAGACATGATGCCATGTCAGAGGTTGGGTCATGTAGCGTGTGACCTTAGGGGCAGGCCTCAAAACCCAGCTGGGCCACCTTGGTAGTGATGACTATGGTTTGCCCAAGAAAGATAAAAAGGTACCTTCTAGATGAACTATTTTAGTAAGACTTATCTAAATGAATTTATTTATTTAATTCAATTCTCTAATTATTTCCTCAAAAGATGAATTTCATATTTAAATTATTTATTGGTTTTAAAAGTATAGTCCTACTAAGCCTTTCGCTCACACTTTATTTGTTTTTAAAACCTTTTCCTCTAGGTGGAATTTGGCTTAGGATTGACCAAAGGTCCGTAGACCGGACTTGTGACCAATAGAAGACCTGAGTAGGTTATTTGCATAAATAAATTAAGGCATGTATTATCAGAGTTTGCGTACAACAATAGCTACCAACCGAGCATTGGCAGACATCGTTCGAATAGCTATATGGATGACCATGTCAGTCATCGTTGTGTTAGGCAGAACTAGAAGACAGGATTATTCTTAGGCCAGATGAGATTCATAACAGCAATGAGAAAGTCACCATGATATGAGATCGATTGAAGGCAGCTTAGAGTAGACATAAAAGTTATGGAGATAGAAGACATCAACCTTTAGAATTTGAGGTAGGAGATTTTGTTCTCTTGAAGGTATCACCTCGTAAGGGTATCACCTTATTCGGAGTAAGTGGTAAGCTTGCACTGAGGTATGTTGGACTGTTCAAAATTACTCAGTGTGTCAGTGTGGTCGCTTATCGACTTAATCTTTCTCCCAAGCTTTCTTATGTTCACGACGTATTCCATGTGTCAATGCTTCGAAAGTGTCCACCTAAATAGAACAAAATAGTTTCATTTCATGATGTGCAGATCCAGTAAGACATGACATATGAAGAAGTGCCAGTTCAAATTATTGATCAAAAAGTGATCAACTTATGATGTCATGATATACCTTTAGTGAAGGTCGTATGGCAGCATCATGGGATTGATGAAGCCACTTGGGAGTTAGAATCAACCATGCAAGAGTTGTATCTGCATTTATTTTGTTTCTGAATTGATTTGTAAATTTTGAGGGCGAAATTTCTTTTAGGGGTAGAGAGATTTAACGCCCCGAAAATTAACTAAGTGATATTAGTGTATAAAATGATGAATTAGTGTGCCATGGTGTATTTTTAAACTTAATTTGACTATTTTGAGATATTTCTAAATTAATGTTATTCTTGATTATTTTAATAATTCTTAACTACTTTTAATTGTTTTTATTTGTTATTTTGAATTTTGAACAAAATAATTTGTCAAATGCTAAATATACCTGTTTTTGTAAAACCGTGGGTGGCACATGATTTTCATACAATAAAACCATCCACCTTCTCTTTTATTTAAACCCTCCTCTCCCTCTCTCTTTCACTCATGCTCACTCTCTCATCTCCCTCTTTCTCTCTCATTACCTCTCCTTCTCTCTCTCTTTCTTTCAAATTTTTGATTCAAAATAAAGCCCAAGCTTCGGTTTTCAATGGAATGGAAGCTCGGGAACACGTTTGGATGATCACAGACTCAATTTAAAGCTTAAAATCCAAGGTTAGTTTTTAAACTTCAAACTTTTTTGAATTTTCCTCTTTTATTGTATTTTGAAATCTAAGCTTGTTTGAGCTTAAAAAAACCCTTAATCTAAGTTAGTGGAACTTAAAACATCTACAATCTAGGCTTGGTTTGATTAAAAACAGATTTTAATCAAGATTTTCTATTTTTCTCAATTTTTCCCATTTTTGGATTTTCTTGAATTTTTCTATGCAAATCTTGTTTAAACTAGTTTAGAAATGTTTTATTATGTTTTTGTATCATCTATTAGTGTTCTTTATGCCTGCGAATTGAAAAAACAGGTTGAAAATAAGAATTGGGCTTAGGGAGGCCAAGACCCGATTTTGAAAAATTCTAGAATTTACCCAGTTTGGTAGGTCGAACTTCATGTTCAGCAAGCCGGATTCATGAATTTGGCAGGCCAGACTTATATCTTCAGTAGGCCAAACTTGGAAAAGTTCAACCGACTGGACCTAGATGGTTGGTCGGCCGAAATGCACAATTCGGCAGGCCAGACCAGGGAAACCGGCAGGCCGATCGGGCTCTGTGAAAATTTGTCCTTTTTCAACTGTTTTCATTGTTTTGGACCTCGATTAAGATTTTAAACTTGTAGTATGATTTTATAAACACAAGTGGCACACTAGGACACCATAAGATAGCTTAGCAACATATGATATCTTAAGCTAGATACTAATAGGCCTAGTTTCTATTTAAGGTTGTTCGTGGTTCCATGGAGCTAACATATAGTGGAGAGGGACAACAGTGCTGAGTCGTGACACCGGATGTTGAGATAGGACTTTTAGCCCATTCCTTGGTAGCCTAGTTTTTAAATGATTTTGGCCTCAAAATGATTTCTTTCAAATTATTTTCAACGAATGATTGAAAACTAATTTTATGAGTTGTTTTTATAAACAAGTAGAATGAAGTGATTTTCATAATGAACCACATAATGAACATAAATGAATATATTTGGCAAATGGGTTTTAAATAATAATAAAAATACATAGATGGGCATGATGTCATATCAGAGATCAGGTCGTGTAGTGTGCGACCTTGGGGGTAGGTCTCAAAACCCAGCTGGGCCACTTCGTTGGTGATGACTATGGTTTGCCCAAGAAAGATAAAAAAGTACCTTCTAGACGAACTATTTTAATAAGACTTATCTAAATGAATTTTTTTATTTAATTATGTTCTCTAATTATTTCCTTGAAAGATAAATTTCATTTTTAAATTATTTATTGGTTTCAAAAGTATAGTCCTACTGAGCCTTTTGCTCATACTTTATTTGTTTTTAAAACCTTTTCCCCTAGGTAGGATTCGGCTTAGGATTGACAAAGGGTCTGTAGACCATACTTGCAACCAGTAGAAGATCTGAGTAGGTTATTTGTATAAATAAATTAAGGCGTGTATTATTTTAATTTCTCTATCTATTTTGGACTGTGGTTATAATTTAAATCTTGTCGATACTGTGTGTGTGCACAAGTTGTAGGTCGATAGGACCCAACGCGTATTTTCTCTTTCTTTATTATTTTATTTTATTTCATTTTGTTTTATCTTATTTGTTTAATTATTATTAGTGTTTGCTTAAAAAGGGTTTTAAATTATCACATTTTTCATAATTAATTAAATTCTTAAACTAATGTTTTAATTAAAATTTCTACTTAATTAACCCAATTAACCAGCAATGTCACCTCCCGTACTTCAGGGCGTGACAGCAACCCAGTCAACCATGCCATGTATATGGTGGTCGATTGACCCCTCTAACTGCTAATTCTAGCCATTGGATACAAGTCTTTAACGACTAGTAATCTGGGTTCTTGATATAAAACCTCATTTTTGACCTTGAAGACACTTTTTGACACCTTGTACTAACCTTGAACCATATTCTAAGTGTTACTTCAAAATAGTTTTGATCATCTTTTAGCAAAGAAAACATCTCTTGAGCCAAAATTTGTCTAAAATTCTTTGTGTGCCTCTATAAATGTGTTAGTCACTTCAAATTTTATTCACTCGTAGTTAGAGGTTCTAGTGAGTGAAAGTGTGTTTCCCTTATTAGAACAAGTGTGATAGGTTTACAAGCCTTCTAATTTTTGGGTTGCTTGGTTGGCCAATCTCTGCATAAAATTGGTGGATTGTAGAGGTTTGGTAAGTCTTGAGTAGAAGAACTCAGCAGGTTATACAAGATGTGATCATATTGAAAGTTGATCAAGATAGTGGAAGAGGCAGCATAGGCCAAACGGTATCGATCGGTGACAGTGGACACAGACATATTGTTGAACTACTATAAATTGCATTTTCCTACTTCTTTGTCTACTTTTTACATATTTGCAAGTTATTTTTGTTGATGTATTCTATTTGTAATTATTAGCTCGATTACTTGCATATTTTTGTCCTTTTGGTTGATTGTTTTATTTTGGCTTTTTTGTTGTGTCTAATTTATTGTTGCTTATTTTTTATTATTCCTTTTGTTTTTGTATTTGGTTCTAACTTTCTAATATTTTCAAAAAGTCTTAAAAACCCAATTCACCCTCCTTCTTCGGTAGTCATTCTAGGGCTAACAATTACTTCTTTATCCTTGAAGGTTATTGATTCTCTAATGAATAATAATATATGAATTTAAAAGAATTATTTATCTATTTTTTGTTAAAGAAAGAATAGATTCCATCTTGTAATATTAACATTCCTAAGTACCTTCTTCAACATGCCTTCAAAATATAAGGGATAGGATAAAGTTCTCGAATCTATACTGAGTAAATCAAAAGACATAATTTTTTAAATAGAAGTATGCTAATAACTCATGATTAAAATCATCTTATATATGACCATCGGTTGATTAGAACTTATTATATTCTAATGGAAATTATTTAGCTGTTCATATTACATCATGTCCAGGTCCTACATAATCTCATTATATGCAATGTACTCATTTAACGACTCATTACATTAATAGTTTAGATAAGACCGTTCAACTCTCAATAAAAATGATCAATACTAGTAATGCTCAATTAAAGACTCCATATTTTAATTATATAATCAATTATAATAATTAGTTATATATTACTAACTATTTTAATTGTCGTCCTTAAATATTGTCCTCTTGTATATATTCTATATATAATATTTAAGATCATATAGATAATTATAGAATTTTAATGATATTTGTAATGTATTCAAAAACATGCACACAAAATACAATGAAAAATTCACTTTATTTATATATAAATATGTCATTTACAATAAAAAATGCATGCTTTAAATGCATCTATTCTAGCGGAAGACCACTTCCAGCCCCACATCTACCCCATAAACATATTTAAAAAGATATACATACTATGTTTTTTAAAAATATATTTATCATTATTGTTGTTGTCGTCGTCATCATTGTCTAGTCTTCTTCTTCTTCTTCTTAACATATATACATTTGGTTGAAATGTTGTTACTTTCTAGAAAAATATTGAATTTTGGATTAAATTTAGGATGGATTTCAACCAATTTTATTATCATTAAAACTTTCATCAACAATAAATATCATGGTGGAGATTGCGCCGGTATAGAAAAGCCCCCCCAACAAGGATTCCTTGACTCCATCCCCACCTTTGTTTTATGTGGATGGGGTAATTAGTTGTGTATCAAATTATCTGAATTTATTTACTTTTAACTATTTCTTTTGAAATGTTACTTTTTTATACAGTTACTTGAAGCATGCTCCAACGGCTATAAAAAGGTTGACACTTTGGCGAAAAAAGGCACATGGAAAAAAGGCACATGCATATGACAAGACGAAGAGATGAAAGAAAGAAGGTGAGAGCTACGGAGGGTATGAAGAAGTTTAGTTTGGTTCCGATTGCGGCCATGATAATGGTTCTTCTAGCCAGTTTTTCTATTCTATCTGCCAATGCAAGCTACATTCTGACCGGCCTCGAACTTCCTTTCGAGACTAACGGAAAATGAGGATAATACCTCATTCAATGTAAACGTGATGCAGATTGTTCTTGTGGATGTAAATGTCAATATATGAAGCATCCTTGGCGTCCTTCTTGCCTTGGGAAATGTTATTTAAAACTGGAGCGATTAACTACTAATTGGTACTAAAGAATCACCCGCTCACTTTGTTTATTAAGTAAATAAAATTTTGTCTCGTCTATTTAATTATAATTTATAAGTATGTACGTCTAAGGGTTGCTTTTATTTTTTATTTTTCTTTTTTTTTTTTGCTAAAAGTGTGTCTAAGGTTTATGTTGTCCAAGTGATGAGGATACATGCTATATATAGATAGCTTAATGTATCATGTCATTTGTAAAACAGTTTGAATGTTCGTTATAAATAAGCTTGACCCCTTTAAAATAAATTTTCATACCATAGAAACCTTAAATAAAATGACAAAAAGGGACAAATATAATCGACTATAGTTGCTAAATCTTTATTAAAAAGGGAATTAATTATGTAATCAAGTCGTCGTACTTTTTTGTCATTTTATTCAAGGGTTTTTATATAATATGAAAAATTATTTGAGAGACGGTGTAAATAATCAAGTGGGGAGTATAAATAGAACCTCCAATTAGTTTATTATTTTTTTAAAAGTTCTTATTAGTTTAATCTTTCATCGTCGACAGATTTGAAAGCAGTTTATTCATCTAAAAAAGCCTTGGTAGTTAGCAAATAGTCCTCAATTCTTGAAGGTATTTCTTGATGTCCCTTACTCTTGTGTAACTTGTGAGAATGATTATAATATCATTTGAGAATTACACACATTTGCCATATAAAAATGTTAGAACTGATCATTTGAACTTTTAATAAGGCATTTAAGACTCTAAGTAGAAGCAAATGATGGCAGGAAAGAACCAAATACATTATTTTGTACTCAATACTCGTAAAAAATATCTAACAATACTAATCATAAGAATTATTAAGCGATTCTAGCGTCCCGGAAGTCCAAAAGGAAGATTATGACACGTAATCTTATATGGACCATTTAGAGTTTTTAAAGTTTAATTGAAAAAAAAGGCTAAGGAGTGGCTTTTTTACAATATAAGAACAAAGAAAGGTATATTTTAAGCTCTAATCGAAATCCTGTTCTCTTCATCTTCATTCCCCACGATTTTGTTTTATTTTTAATTTAAGTATGGTTGATCTTGTCTTCGGTAGGTAGGGTTGGAGGTTTTTTTTTTTTTTTTTTTTTCTTGGCTTGTTAACTTGTTTCCTATTTGGGAATGATCTAGGATTGTTTAGATTTAGTTCTTTTTTCGTCCCTCCTTTATTTCTATTTTGATCTTCTACTGTTCTTCCTCTCTCTTTCCTTCAGTCTAATATCAATCGGTATGAGAGCTATTTGGATTGCTTTCCCTTTCTTGTTATCAAACTTTTTTCTCAATGGTCCATCCCAAAAATACCCCATATAGAAAATACATTAAAAAAAAATCTGCTTGAAAAAGTAACAAGAAAAGATTTTCTGCATTCCACTGCTGCCACACACCTCTCCCAACCGATCCTCCAACTGAACCATCGGTACCACCCGAACTAGAGGAAGACGATTTGCAAAAGCTAGCCACCAGCGTGTTGCACTTCATCCAGAATCGTTATATAGTGCCTTCCCTAGGTCTTCTCGTATGGCCTGATCCACCACGCCCCTCCGCTAACATTGTTGTTAATTTATTTAAATTCATTTATGCCAGAAACTAGGCACTTCATCCATATTGGTGTGTTGTTAAAACTAGGCCAAAATAGCTCGGATAAAGAATTTAGAAAGAGAAGTTTTGTGAATGACTTTAGCCAAAAATTCATTGACAGAGAATATGTATATTATGTGTTGTGTTTGACAATTAAATGAAGGAAATAACTACAAATTCTACGAAAAAAGTATCTACCTAAAAATAAAAAAATATTACTTTTAGTTACAATGATTCATGATTCTAATAGAGGTAATTGTACTTTCTTATCATGCCCCCTCAAGATGGAGTTCCGAGAGAGAATGCTGATCTTGACTTGTAGATCATGCAAGCGATGATGTGAGAGAGAGAGGTTTGGTCAAAGCATTGGCAGTTGATCATTAGAGTTGACAAGAGTAACACAAGGTTTCATCTAGGAGTGAAAGACGGGATTGGCACAAAGGTAAGTGGTGCCAACATTGTCGCAGTATATGGTGGGTGTAGTTGTAGACGTGACTCGCAGCTCACGAAGTAGGGACTGGATTCATGCAAGTTCGGCTTTCGTGGAAGCAACAACCTTGTATTTTGCCCCTGTCGAAGACCAAGCCATATACCTTTGCTTTTTTGAACTCTAAGAAATAGCATTAGATCCAAGAAAAACAATAAAGGTACTAGTGGAAGTGCGATCTTCAGCATTGTCGGCCCAACCTACAAAAGAAAACACACGTAGAGATGTAGACCATGAATTATAATATTGTGAAGATAGCATATAAGTCGTTTGACAATAGACCAACATTGGGATATATGCTCTTAAAGCATGTGATGTTTTATAAATGACATATTAATAAATAAATAAAGTGAATTTTTTATCATATTTGTATGCATGTATTTTAAATATTTTATAAGTATCATTAAAATTTCATAATTATCTATGTGATTTTAAATATTGTATATAAGTGTTTTATACAAACGGATAATATTTAAGGTTGATATTAAACCAGTCAGTAACATATAATTGATTATTATAATTGATATAAGTATAAAATTTTTAATTGAGTGTTGCTAGTACAGGTTATTAAACTAGTCAGTAACATATAATTGATTATTATAATTGATATAAGTATGGAATTTTTAATTGAGTATTACTAGTGCAAATTATTTATATTAAGAATAGAATAGTTTTACCCAACCTTTGATGTAGTAGTTCATTAAATGAGTGCAATGTATATGATAAGATTATATAAGGTCGGGACGATGTAATATGAAGAGCTAATGATTTCTATTAAATACAAAAAGTTCTAATCACATCGATCTATAGTCATATATAAGATGGTCTTAATCCTCAATTATTAACAGACTCTTAATTATGGAATTATGTCTTTTGATTTACTTAGTATGGATTCAAGAATCTAATCTTATTCTTTATATTTTGGAAGCATAATGAAGTAAGTAGCTGTGGATATTAATATTACGAAATGATATCTATTCCTTCTTTTAAGAGAAGTAGATAAATAATTCTTTTGAGTATTGATCCAAGTTTTGAATAATTTGAGTATCTGAATTCATGATTAAGTTCATGAGTTTATTATTCATTAGAGAATCAAAGGCACTCAAAGAGTAATTGGAGAGGTTAACGGGTTTACAAAGCTCTCTAATTATGAATTATTTATGAAGGATCAATTTATATACAATGACTATATCAATGGACAATTCAATTCTTTGAATAAACTATGTTTATAATTACAAGAGCAAAATTTCAAGTTTATTGTACAGTAACTTTAGAATTAATAAAATTAATAAAATAATTAAGTTGTTAATTAATTATTAATTTTATTGGATCTTGAAAATGTAAGTCTATAGCTCCCTATGGCATCTCCATAATTTTGTATGAATTAATGAGATATAAATTATTAATTAGTAATACACATTTTAGAATTAAATAATGTGATTATTTAATTGTTTAATATTGAATGACATACTAAAGGGGGGACCTACACTGTATGAGGCAAGCCTAAGAAATGCCCACTTGCTATGCTACATCATTTTCCAAGTTTTCTAATTTAATAAAATTTCTATTATGAATTAATAAGTATTTTAAACAAAAATATTTTTATTCAAATATTTAGACTTAAAAAGGGATGCAATCATGTTTACATCAAGGAAACATATGTTTCTAAACCTTATATGAAAAGGATCACGCACGGCGCAAAGAAAAAAAGAGGGAGGGAGGGAGAGCCTTTATGAGGCAAATTCGTGGCCTTGGCATATTGAGTGCACGTTATGCACTACAGGCCGTAGAGTGCATATGTCGCACTTCATTAATTTTTTTTTTAAATAAAAAAAAGATGAAACAAGAAAAAAGAAGATAAGTTTCCCATTCAATTAAATCTGAATTGGAAAAGAACTCCTCGTATGCTTTAGATTCTCCTATTTAGTTTTAGAGAGAAAAAACCTAAAGAGAAATGTTCTCCATATCCACCCCTTGCTCTCTCATATGTTGAGAATATAGCGAAATCCTAAAACAATAAGTGTGTAAATTCATTTCCAAACTCTTGACCCCACACACTTAAAAGGTCACTCAACTAATTTAAATTACCTATAAATCTCAACAAATTAGAAGAATGGGTCACGAGATAAAGAACTTTTCTTCACTCTCTCTATCTCTCTTACACGCCTACTAGAGGAAAGAATTTAGCAGAGTACTTTCAATCTCTCTAAGACTCACAAGTGTATCTCTAATGAATAGAGAAGGCCTCTATTTATAAAGAATAAGAGAGCTAATTGATGATAGAAAGTCTTCTCAATTTAATTTAACATAAAATATTTAATTGAAATAAAAGACACAAGTTTTCTTTTCCCGTTACTATGATAGGAGCTACACATAAAGAGATTCTTTGTGCATGTGGCTGCTTGTTACCCAATTTCATTTGTCTTCACACTCAACTTTTCATATTTGAATTAAATCACGTTTATCAAAATTGGAAACACTAAATATGGAAGCTTTGTAAGTAATCTTTGATTTGCACAAAGGATTTTCGCTTGATAGCATAGACACCACACACAATGGGACCCTCCCACTGTGTGCACTACCCACACAGTAGGACCCACCCACTATGTGTCTTTTAAAATTAATTATTTAATTTTATTTATTATATAATATAATTATTTATAAAATATAAATTCATTCATAATTAATTTATTTTGAGTGATATTTTAATTTAGAATTCTAAAATTTCTAAATTCATTATTTAAACCAATAATTTCACTTGTCTAAGCATCGTTTACAAGGAAGGCGAGAGACTAATAGACCCATAATTTTAAGCTCCAATAAAATCAATATATTAATTACTCTTTAATTAATATATTACTTTTTTATTAATTCTAATATAACTCTATGAAATACTTGGAATTGCACTCTTTAAATTATAGATATTTAATTACTAGATTTCTTAAGGTCGTCTATTGATATAGTCATTATATATAATTCGATCTTCCATAAATAATTCATAATTAGAGCTACGTAGTATCTATTAACATGTCTAATTGCTTCTGTATCCATGAGTGCCATTGATCCGCTAATGAATAATAAATTCATAAACTTAATCATGAATGGAGTGCTCTTATTATTCAAGCTCTAAATCAATACTCGAGAGAATTATTTATTTGTTTCTGGTTAGAGAAGAAATGGATTCCATCTTCTAATATTAACATTTTTGGCTACTTACCATATCATGCCTCTAAGATACAAGAAATAAGATTTGATTCTCAAATCTGTATCGAGTAAATTAAAAGACATAACTTCATGAACAAAAGTCTACTAATAACTCAAGATTAAGATCATCTTATGTATGACCATTTATCAATGGGATTAGAATTTACTATATTTAACCAAAATTATCAGCTGTTCATATCTCATTATGTCCTAGTACTACATATTCTCATCATGGATAGTGCACTTATTTAATGGCTCATTACATTAACGGTTCAGATAAGACTGTTTCATTCTTAATGGAATTGAACTGTACTAGTAATACTCAGTTAACGATTCCATAGTCTAATTAAGTAATTAATTATATAATACAAACCATTTTATCATTATTAAATATTATCCTCTTGTGTATAATGCTTATA
>CAMOHE010045266.1:0-12547 GCA_946598075.1 Artocarpus hirsutus | reverse complement strand
ACACTTACCAAGATGAATGAAATTAGGAAGATTAGAAATCTTGATTAAGCCAAAGAAAACCAAGCATAAATCCAATCAATGAGCAAGGAATGAAGTGTGAGTCTAAGGTTACTAATAGGAGGTCTTTATATAGTTTTTATGTGGAGATTAAAACCCTAATCCTACTCTAATTCAGTTTCTTTTTTTTTTCTTCTTTTCTTTTCCCGCGCTTATTCTCTTTTTTTTTTTTTCTTTTCCTACTTCTACTCGGCAAGGCTGCCGCAAGGCCCAACTTTTGGCCCAAGGCCTTTTTAATAGACATACATATATATACTATGTTAAATTACAATTCACGTATAAGTATTTAATTTATAATGTATTTTAACTTAATTATATATATATATATGTATGATAAAAAAATAAATAAATCATATACTATAACACATAAATCAAAATTCATATTAATTTACTCTAACTAATTGGCATGAACTTTTCCCTAGCACATCGAGCCCTTCGTAATATCACTAAATAGCATGTTAGTAGAAATATCACCGTCATCAATTCTAGCATTAGACTTTTCTGTTTCCCATTAAATAAAAAACTGGGTGTTACAAATTTAGTGCTCAAATACAAGGATGGCATCCAACTCTTTTGTTAACATCTGAGTAAGCAACAATCAAATGTATTTTTTATTGATGAATTAAGCCATTCCAAGGCTATATATAGATGTGCAAATTGAAGGCTGGAGACATCGCAGAGCTTCCTAAGCTCTAATTAATGAGAGAGCTTCTTTGCTCTCAGGAGCATTGCTCCGAAGAAACAAAAAAAAAAAAGAAAAAAATATTTTATTTTGTTTTGAGCGTTTTAAGAGTTAGAGAGTGTTGTATGTAGAAGAGGGGCCCGCTAAAACTTGTCTACATTTTGGGTCATTTCTAAACTCTATCTTTTGTAATAAATTAATGTTTATGTTAATATTTATGTGGTGCTTTTATTATTGTGTTTGAGTTTTATTTTTGTTGGGTTTGTGATATAACTTTAATTATGACCATTTTATTAGTTGAATTATATTATTGTGAACTTCATAATTATGTTGAGTATTTGTTCTCTACTTAATGTTTTTAACTAGCTAGCTAATGGTTAGGTGATTAAATAAATCAAAATGAAACCAAGAGGAGATTTGTGATTTAGGATCATATGTAAAAGATTATAAATTGCATGTAAAATAAAGATATACTTATATGGTTTGTGTGGTCATAATAAAAATTACCATAGTTTATAATGAACTTAGGCATAATTAATTCACACAGAGATATAGTATGTTTTTATGCTTAAGTATATTTGGTGTAACTTGAGAGAAAGCACTGAATACGATGGGAAATTTGACCATCAATATAGTACTAGGCAATCACAATAATATATTTAAATAAATAGGATTAGATTAATTTTAGTGAAATCATAATTTCTAACATTTTTAGGATTTTTTTATTTTGCTTAAATTATCTTATTAAATTTTATTTTAATTTTTTCTTTAATTTTTAAAATTTAGATTTTTATTGTTTAAATAATCTTAGGGTTAAGAAAATTTTGGTACTGAATAAAAATGAACACAATCTTTGTGGAACAATAATTTAACTCATCACTTTGTTACTTGTTATGATCACATGCACTTGCTTATTCGAATTTCCACATTATAGAGGTATTTAAATTTTTCTGTTTTGAGATGAATTTTTGTGCTTATTTCCTATTTTGAGATGAATTTGACGAGGGTCATTTCCATGACTTTAGACGACAATTTTCTACAACATTGTTGTAATTAGTATTTAGATTTTCTTTAGTTTTTATATTTAGAATTTGGGAATGGAAACAATTTATATTTTCTTTAGTTTTTTATATTTAGTTTTTATATTTAGTTTTTCTTTAGTATTTAGATGTATTAGGACTTGTTGAATTATTTGTATATTAATTTAACCTTATTTTTAATTAGTGTATTAGTTTTTGTTCTAATGTTATTAGTTTTTAGATGTGAGTTTAACTTTTATAGACTATCTCTTAAAAAAAAGTTTTATAGGTTATTTTTATTGTTAATTATATTTAGTTTCATATGTATGCTGGTTTTGGTAATTTAGGGTTTGTTTTTTGTTTTAATTATATGCTCGTTTTCATGTTATTATTAGTCTTAATTAACTATTTGTTTTAATTTTAATTATATGTTTGTTTAATTAAAGTATTATTGTTTAAGAATATTTCAAAATGTCAAACAACAAATTCTTTGATATAGAGGATGGAATGATCGGACAAGACGATAAATACGAGATCCAGAAAAGGAAGCCATTTAATCCAGATACTGATGAAAAAGGAAGAGCAACATTGATGAAGAAAGTGTCAAAGTTGAGATCAAAAGGTATAAAAATACAAGTCCAATTCGAAGAAAAAGATTAAGCTCTTGAAAAAGTAGGGAACGAGTTCCAAAGCTATAGTGGAGTTTTAGTTCAGGACCATGTCCCCATAACAACAAAGGATTGGAGAGAAAAAAAGAATAACGGCAATGTGGAACATGTTTGTTAAGGTGATGTTGCATCCTTCACCTTCCTGACACCATGAAGAAGAAGTTGATGACAAACACTGCGAAGATGGCTAAAGACTTTAGGTACAACCTAAAGAAGAATTTCATTGAACCCCCCATGAGAATAACCTGGATGTTTTTAAGCTCCCCACAAAAGTAGTTAAAAATTATCCATCTATTAGTTTGGATGAATAAAGGGATTTTATGAGTTACAAGCTTAGTGAAGAGCAAAAGGGGCTGCTGAAACAAGCAAAAAAGAGAAGAGCTAAGTACAATCTTGTGCACTCGATAGGTTGTTTGGGATATCCAAAAGCGTAGTATGAATGGCTAAGCAAAATTTATTTACTTCATTTATATTAAAATTTGTAATTTTCTTTACATAAATTAATGAACCTTATATTTTAATGTAGATGAGAATAAACAACACCAGTATGCCTCCTCCTCATCGCATTATTTGGAAATTGATTGGAAAAAAGAAGGATGGAACTTTTAAAAATCCAAGAAGCTTAAAGATTGGCCAAAAATTTATAAGTTACATAATCTTTTTACCTTTTAGTATTTTAATTTTTGTATTAACCGCAATTGATTTTAACTTAGATTAATTTCAAGATTAATAGGATAACTATGATGAGCAAGCCTCCCAAGGCACGTTTCAATTGTAGTGGACAAATGATGTGTTGATCGTTGTATTGGGCAATCCTAAACATTCAGGATGGGTATGCAATTAATCTCAATTTGTAAAGCAATTCCAATATTTTCATTTCACCCAAAAGTCCAATTGAGAGATGATTGAACTATGTAAAAAGATGGAAATGATGGAGCTTAAGTTTGTCCACTCGGTGGCGATTATGAGAAGTAAAACTTAAGGGGATTCCTCCTCCCAAGCAGAAGAAAATGTGGCGCCTACGATATAACAATGCATAAGTGTAAAAGCAATTCGTATAGATCATACTGTGCCAACACCACTTGCAAAGCTGCCATCATCAAGTCTTGATGAGGGTGAACCTACCTTCTTCTATTGCCATCAACAATAGGGGAAGGCAATGCTCCACTGTTTGACTTTGATGTGAAGGAAAGGATGTGGATGGATACTCTCCCTAAGCAAATGATCCATTGTAGGCCAGTTAGGGAAGGTAACGTATGCGTTACAATTCAAATTTGTCATATGATAGACACACCTTTAACTTTGCTAACTGAACAATATAAGGTCGTGAGCTATGCTCTCAGAGGATTTGTTACTTATCCCATATGATGGATTCAAATGGGATCATTAATTCCAATAAGCAACACCCTGATTGACTCACCCTATCATTGAGGCAAAAAGCCCATGAGTCCTACCGACAAGCCAATTAAGGGAGGTCCTCTAAAGAAATTGAAGGGGGAAAAAGAAGTAACAAATAGAGGATGTAATGGAGATGACACAACCAATAGAAGGTTGAAAGGATTACCTCCAAACATGGTATACTTATACAACTATTCGAAGAATTCTATCGATGCCTCCAACATAATTACAATTATGTTGCCTTTTGACATCAGCTAGAGCGATGATGATGAACCCCTATATATCATCACTGAGGACATTGAGTGGTTCATCGGCTTCACTCAATTTTGCTTGTCATGTATCTTGATATACATGAGGTATTTAACTACATCTACTAATGTTTTAACTTATTACTTGTTGTCGTCTAATAATATTTGTTTTTTGTATGTAGTTTCTTATGGCAGTATTATCAAAGATTCAAATTGCTCAACTTGCATGGCTTCATCAACCCATACATAAGCTTTTATGTGCTCGACATTATTGGGCTTTTGAAGCAAGAATGAGTGAATTTGCTCGTTCACTTTTTTGATAAGGTAGAAGCCAACAAATATTACGTCATGTCATATAACAATAGAGGTCATTGGATATTGGCACTCCCTCACCCCCAAAAAGATCGGATTTTATGGTTTGATCCACTTGACTAACCAATATGCCACGACTTTTGAAAAATGATGTAATTATAAGTATGTCTATTGTTAACTATATAACTTATTATTCTTTTGATTGATTCTATTTTTAACGAGTTGTATTTGGGGTTTTAAATGAGTGGAAATTAAAGACAACCATTAAAGTCATGTTCAAGACGCCACAAGGAAGCAGTAGATTTCTAAAACCACAAAAGGCAAGCATTCATGTATAAATATAGTTGTAATTGAAAATGAAATTATTATTATTTAAATTAATAAATTGTTTCTATGTTTTTTTAAGGCCGTACCTTGACAAGAAGGAGACAAAGAATGTGGCTATTTTGTGTTAAGGTATATAAGAGATATCGTAATGAATAGGCGATACAAATTTTCACAAACCTAGATTTTTATACCAATGGTCATTTGAGTGAGTTGATGAAAGAATGGGCATTGTTTGTACAACAATACATAGATCGCTAATTATTTACACTTATTTTGTATAATTTTTTTTTATATATTTATGTTGTGTTTAATGTTTTGTATATGTTTTATAATTTATATTATTAATGAATTATGAGGCCAATGAAAAACAAATGGAACACTTGAAGGCCATCTGTAGGCAATTAAAAAAATGAAGCCAGCTATGTTATGGCTAGATAGGTATTTGACGATGGTTTTTTTAAATAAGTTGTCTTCTAAAGCAAATATTAGTCACGTTTCTTTTTTTTTTTTTTTTTAAGAAAAACCATCGTCTTTTCTTAGCTACTTAGTGCTTAAATAGCTCTAGATTGACACTAGTTGACGGTCGTTAATTGTCATCTAATGTATAAACATATTACGTTTGTCGATTAGATGATGGTTCGCATGATCATTGTCTAACCTTTATATGATAGTTTTTTAACTATCGTCTAATGTCTAACTTGTACTAGTGTCAAGAAATAGAGGATAGCAAGCTATTTCCCTTTATTCTAAGGCCAGGATTAGACATTGTACATCCAAGAAATAGTGAGCATCCCCTTGTCACACGGCTGGAGATAACTACTTTGACAACCTATTTTAGTCCCAACATAGGTCCTTTTTTAAACAACTTTATTTTGCTAGCCTCTCGTGCCTGGGAATTTTCCGCCATCCTTTGACACATTGAATATCTCTTGATAGGTTAAGGTTAATGCTTTTGTGTTGGTGGCGTGTATAGTTGACTTTGACTCTTAAAAATTTGATGAAACAATATAAAAGATAAATTAAAAAAGAGGGGATACATTAATCAAACTTAAACATAAGAAGGACTTGGGAAAATGTTTATTGAAAGAAAAAAAAGACAAAAAAAAAGAGAAAAGAAATAGGCGTAGTGAAAGTGTTAGAGATATTTTATATTTGATTAAAGAATAGAGTAGTAATGTTGTAATAGAAAATAAAATAATAGTTGCTCATTATGCTTCATTTTCATAAGTGGAATGATTTATAGCAAAAAAAGAAGCAAGAAAATAACAAAGAGAGTTGTTGATGGTGAAAAATGATCAACTTAATAATGCTCACAAATCACTCATGGTTCTCATAGATTAATACTATAAAGATGAAGAAGGATGAAAGTAAGGAGCAGACACATGGATTTATAGTGGTTCACTCTTTAATGAGCTACATCCATTGTATTTTTTCTTATCAAGAGTTTGTATATGATACACTTAGATTTCAAAAATTGAAAGAACGGAGAATATTTTTTTGATAAAGGGAAAGGGGAGTTCCTCCTCTCTTTTTTTTTGCCTCCCTTCTCCTCTTCTCCATATCTCCTTTTATAAGATGCTACATTATTATTTAAAATGATGAGAATACTACTAATGAGGTAAGGATCTCTATGTTTTGTGCTAGCCTTTACTTGTGGTCTCTCTACACATGCAAAGAGTGCATCTCGTGCTAGTGGTCCTAATTTCAGACGCACTGTCTTGACTGCAGGTCCTACTAATTCTTATATGTTCTTCTTGAAATGATCGGCGTAATAATGGATCGAGGATAGGAAGCTTGTTTAATCTTGACCTCACCATAGTGTAGTGAGGTCAATCAATCATCTTGACTTCCACTCTATTTGAGATTAATAGGATGAGATAGGCTTTTTACGACTTTGAGCCTTTTGCTAATGAGATCTCCTACAACAATTGCCCCTTAAGCATGGAGTGACTTGGCAAGTTGCTTTGTGCTTTGGCTGTTGAAGATGTGGCAAGTCTCATGTTGCTTGGGAGTTGGGGACGTATCCTTTAGAATAGCTTATTGAAGAATCTTTTGAATAGAGTCATGATTGCATTTGACATTTAGACTTGTTGGGTAGCCAAACAGTCATGTATGCTAGGACACATGTCATATCCTTGTAGGAAACATCGAATCATTCTAAGGAGATTTTGATTTAGGCTATTGGATCATCGAGGAGTTTTGCAGCCTAAGCTTTGAGTCATTCGATGGCGACCTTTAGTTTTCTTAATCTTTAATCGTTGGATCAAAGGTTCCCATGCTTGATGATCCTAATCTCTCCCTCATAAGAATACTTAAGGGTTTCTCTCTCATTTCAATCCAGATTTCAAAGGCCTTATTTTTCAAATTCCTTCTTATTCTTCAAACTCCTTTACTAGATTCACTTCTTCTTCTTCTTCTTTTTCTTTTGTCTCCAAAGCCAGATTCTCTTCATGAATCTATTGCAGCTCTTTTGTGAATCTAACTACTGTAACTCGAAGATCTCAAGCATCTAAATTTCATTCCTCAATAACCAGTAAGTCCTTGAACTTTAAACTTCTTCTCACGAGTTATGGACGGGAAGGAAGACATCCTTAAACCATATTCACATATGAGGATATCTAGCCCATGTTCTATACAAGGAAGTGAACAAGTTGGAAGCATGTTCAAAAGTTTTGTATTTGTAGGATATCTAAAAGGGACTAAAGGGGGTTATTTCAATCACCCAAAGGAAATAAAGTCATGGTCTTAACAAATGCAACATCCTTGATGAACGTTACATGAACGACTTTAAACCTTGAAGTAAAGGGGTACTGGAGAAGTTAGCAAGTAATTCGATCACTCTGGGAGTTCTAGTAGAAACCAATCTAACCAATCTAGAAAAACCAACCAAACAACAACTTAAGGGGCTTTGATGTAATAGAAGGATCAGGCGTCAACCTAAGAGGTATATGTTCAATAGTGAAGCCTACTTGGCTGAACCAGTTGAATATGATAAAGATCCTTACACTTAAGAATAGGCCATGGAGGATGTTGATTCAAAACTCTGGATAGAAGCCATGAACATTGAGATGAAGTCTATGGAGACTAATCGGGTCTGGGAACTTATGGATCTTCCCAAAGGGGTAAAACCCATAGGGTGTAAGTGGATTTATAAGAGAAAAAGAGGAGCAAATGGGAAAGTCAAAACCAGTTGCTTACTATTTAAAAATTGTTGGCCCAAGTTTAAGATAAGCCCCTACAATCCATTTGGTTACTAGAGGGAACCAAATCTACTTCATCTTCTATCTCACACGCACTACAACTTCACTGAGTATATTTCCATATTGGCCACCTCTATGGTTTCGACGTTCCAACCAAAGGATCATCACCATCCTTCAGCCTGATAGTCACTAGTAAGTTATGGCCAACGAACTCCAGCGATCACAACATGGCTGTGTGAAATGCAAGGTGTTCGACCATGCTCCTCCGTGGTTCATACAGTGGCCGAGCTACCTCTGTGGTGCGCTGGATCACCGTGGAAGGTACAGCGCTCAAGGCTAAGCCTTGAACGCTAGCATCATTGCTGGTTAACGACCGAGCTCCAGCGAGCTCAAGGTTGAGCCCACAGTTGCCGTGCGAGAAAGCTCAAGGCCAAGCGCCATAGCGCTCAAGGCTGAGCCTCCTCCGATGCTTCAATGGAGTCCAACTTCGGTTGGGATCCATGAATGATACGTGACGCATAAAGAATTTGTTGCACTGTATTGTTCACATGAAGAAGAGTTTGCATGAAAAGAAAAAAAAATATATAATAGTTCATGCACAGCACATGAAACGCACATAAGGTGCAAGTCAATTTTATGTTGTTATTATTATTAATATTATTATTCTTATTATGTTAACTATAGGTGAAAACGAGTTGCATTTAAAAATGCATGTGAAGGTTCGTGCACAACTTTTGTCATTATTATTATTATTATTTTATATATATATACATATATATATATATAAACTTTCTCAAAAGCAGCACTAAATTGCATTTGCTGTTTATTCAAAATTATGTAAAGTACCCGTAATTTAAATCCTCTTGCAAAAGTCTGTAATGCACGGTACAACTTTACTCAAGTGCATAGTTCAATTTTTGCACTAGTTTTTTTAATTATTATATGACCATTCACATAAGTGCATCTATACACATTAATGAGTTAGTTAAGGAGCTTGGAAAGAAGAAAGAGAGGAAAAAAATAAAACAATGATAATAAATTATAAAAAGCCTATGTCGATTACAAAAATTTGATCTAATCAATAGAAAATAAAATACCAATCCAAAAGAGTCATATAATTAACAACCAAAAATCCATTTATAAAATAAACATATATCAAGAACATGATATTATCAAAATCAAATTATGTTAATTAAAATTATATATGCTATAACCCGCTCTGATATCAATTGTTGGAATAAAAAATGAAAAGTAGAGAAAGAAATGGAGAAAAGGAGGTGAAGAAAATGGGGAGGTTGAGAGATTTTTTTTTTAAATCATAAAAAAAAAGTTTAAGAAAGATAAAAAAAAAAATAGAATGGCGCGGTGTGTTGAACATTCTTGTCTTTTAAAAGTAATAAATGATAAAAGATTTATGTACCATGGATGACCTTTTGTCATTAAATCATATTTTAAACAGCAATGAAACTTAAAAGAATGAACAACAACAATAGGTGCTGACGATATGATTTTTATTGCATTAACTTTTAGCGATGATTATTTAACTTTAAGTGACAAGTTGTCACTAAAAGTTGAAAAAAGTAATATTTAAAAAGAAATATAGCTTACTATTATCAATTTTTATAGATATGTTTCTTATTTCTAATGGCTTTAGGCCTAATTCCTATAATTAACTAATTTAAAAAGATAAAAATGGCCGGTATATATGTTCTTATGCCTTATATTGAAACCTAATTGAGCATTGATATCACATAAATTATGATTAAAAGATAGGAAAGAAAAAGATTTACTTAGAGATTAAAAAACAAAATTTACATAAATAGCCTTTGGAAGTATGAATATGATATTTTCTAGTCCTTGACATATACTTGTGGATAACATGTTAAGGTTTTTACAAGTAGTAAAATGGTAAGAAAAAAAATAGTTTAAAAATATATTCTTAAATTATGAAAATTATGATTGGACACATGAAAATTAAAATGAAATAAAATATATGTAAAAGAAGTTAGAATTAATTACAAGGAGATTATTTGTGCGAAGAAATTTAAATTGAAGGCTTAAAAAACTTTTAAGAGAAGTATGAATTGATATTTTCTAGCCCTGGACATACACTTGTGTATAACATGTTAGGGTTTTTACAAGTAGTAAAATGGTAACGAAAAAAATAGTTTAAAAATATATTCTTAAAATATGAAAATTAAGATTGGACACATGAAAATTAAAATGAAATAAAATATCTATAAAAGAAGTTAGAATTAATTACAAAGAGATTATTTGAGTGATGAAATTTAAATTGAAGGCTTAAAAAACTTTTAAGAGAAATTAATAAATTAGTTGGAATGAAGAGAAAATGAAAGACAAGAGTTAAAAAAAAAAAAAACACAAAAGGAGGGCATTGAAAAAAAAAACCTAGTGTAGATAAATGGAGTCAAAAAGAAAAAAGAATGGATGAAAAAAAAGTAAAACAATAAAAGATAAAGAAAAATGAAAAAAAAAACAAAACAATAATGAAAAGATGACAATATACCATTTGTAAAAGATAATGATAGACAAATAATGTTAAAAAGAATGAACAAAATGGATATAGAACTAAAACGGTAGAGTTACAAAGAAATAAAAATTTAAATAGGAACCTTTATAAGAAAAAAAGAAGTAAAAGAAAAATGAAGAAACAAAAGAAAAAGGTTATAAAACTGAAAAAAGAAAAAGAAAAACCCACAACCAAAAAAAAGGAGAATGGACAATATGAGCTCTTTTATAAATGTTAAAGCAAGAGACACCAACCATACTTTTCTTGTCCCTTTTGCGCGTATCAAAACTCAAATTGGCCAACGCCAAAAATGCGAAGAAATAAATGAAAAATATACTTTTTAGTTGTATTATTATTTCAATCTTGCTGTTTTTGGGATCGCTTGACCTAATTGAGTGAGTTATATATTGGTCCAAATTCCAAAATCGTCATGCAAAGGTACTAGACATATAACAACTAATATACCAACTAATATACTCAAACATGATATGCTAAACCATTATGACACTTAACAATAGAACCATTTTTTGTCATGTTGTATTAACAATAGATATACCACTAAACCAATTTTCCAAAAGTAATCCTCCAATAACAAAATTGGCATACAACTAAACCATTCATCCATAAGCACCTTGTTGTATTAACAATAGATATACCACTAAACCAATTTTCCAAAAGTAATCATCCTATATAAGAACGGCGTACAACTAAACTGTCTTTCCACAAGTGTCAGGCATGAGGGAAAAAAACAAAGGATTAGTCTTGACAACATTCTAATCAAGGACTAACTATGCAATATTTGGCTAACGGCATCAAATCATCAGAAGCATATTAGCTGCCTATCTATAAATGTAATCACCTAGAAGTACCATTTGATTGTGCCAGCCACACTAGACAAACCTTTAATCCAAAGCATAGGAAGCAGCAAAAAAAAATTAAAAACAAAAAAAAAAAAGAAACATAAAACCAAGAAGAAAAGAAGAGAGAATATAATATCTTGTAGAATTTGTACATAATGAAGCTGAACCTCAGCTCATCATAAGACTCCAGATGACCCCTAATTGTGATACCCCCCCTTCCGGACGTCACAGATATCGTTACACTCATTCGTTAAAACTGAAGCAAACTATTATAATTAATAACGTGCATTTGAAATCATAGTTTGGAAAAGCATTCCCAGGATCTTTACATACATTTTTTTTTATACAAATATAATTTATAAGAAATTATAATCTTTCTTAATTAAAAACAATTTGCTTTTCCCATAGACATTGTATAAATAGTTTGCTAATATTATTTAAACTTAAATGGCACTTGAAAAACAAAATACAAAATTCTTTGAACATGTCTTGGCCGGCAGGCCGAACTTTTACTTTTGGCAGGCCGAACTCAACCGGCAGGCCGAAGGTCACCCATCGGCAGGCCGTCCGAGGCCTTGCAGAATGGGGTTTTCAAAATTCAAAAGATCGGCAGGCCGATTGGAAAATTTCGGCAGTCCGACCAGCATGGTCGGCAGGCCGAACATAAAAAAAAATTTCTTTTTAAAACAAGTTTTAAAACTTCAAATGCGGAAGAAAATTAATAAAAATACATTAAACAATCATTCACAAAATTTATAAAATTATATATCTTTAAAATATAAACGTACTCAAATCAAAAATTATAGAATTTTTCTTTAAAATTCCCTTTCCTCAGCGTTCTTCTATTTGCAACCATCTTCCTTTGCTCACACGCCCATCATAGTGTCCTCCGCCTATTCCATCACTTTCTTACCCTTATCTGCAACATGATGAAAACTTGAATAAGCTAATGCTTAGTAAGTACATTGTAATTCTCACAATTTAAAACATTTCATAAACATCATCATCATCAACTTTAAAACATTTCATGAACATCATCATCATCATCATCATCATCATCATCATAATAGTGCACTAGGCACATTTTCATAGGAACATATCTTTCATTACATCATTCATATTAAAACTTATCCATTTTATCTTTAGGGGCCCAAGTGTTGCACCATAACATCATCATCATAGGCGCGCCGTCATGAGAGGAGAGGGGTTGCAAAGCCCAAACCAAACATGACATGTCCAACCTTTG
>CAMOHE010045265.1:23041-43645 GCA_946598075.1 Artocarpus hirsutus | reverse complement strand
AATCAATGCCGTTTATTCATACTTTATTGTAATTTTGTACAAAAATTACAACTTTTACAAGAATCACATTTTTAAAAGTAAATTCATTAATTAAACCCAATTAAATATTAAGTTTTATTAATGAAATTTTCTCGGTCATTACAACTAGAAAGATCACATTTCACTGTAAATCTTTTTGTCCAAATGAGTACGAAGACTCTCGACAAAGTTGCATCGGAAAGAGATGTGATTTATGTATTCTTTGGCAGAATACCAAAGTCGGCAACTAGAAGCAAGAGAGAAAACCTTACGATTTTAGTTGTAGCTTCGTAGCAAGTTTTCCATACAATGATTTCCAAATTATAATAAATTATATAGTTTGAAAAGATTTTGACATTGCGGGAGTGTAGGAAAGACCTATAATCCGTCGATACACAAGGAATACTAGAAAACAAGGGTACGAATAATCCGTTGATTCTAAAGAATATCCAAAAACAAAGAGGAGAGAAAAGTTCTTTAAGATTTTATTATTAATAGAAAAAACTGAAAATAAAAACCTAGTTTTAAGCCTAAAATAGAAAACTATAATTCAAAATAGAGAAGGAAACTATAAATCTAAAAGAATAAGGAAAGCAATCCTATTTGAAATTAGAAACCAACAAAAAACCTAAATGTAAAAATAAAAGATCCTAAATATTTAATAGTTGTTTAAAATTTAAAACCAATCTCTAAACGAAAAAATTTTGGTCAACTCTTGCAATGTAGTCGACTAAGAAAGGCATAAGCTGGTAAACTGACTATAACGCGCCGAAATTAATTAAATATTATTAGTGTATAAAATGGTGAATTAGTGTGCCATAATGAATGGTTTTAAAACTTAATTTGGTTATTTTGTGAAACTTCTAAATTAATATTGTATTTGATTATTTTAATGATTTTTAATTGCCTTAAACTATTTATTTGTTAGTTATTTTGAATTTTGAAACAAAACAATTTGTCAAATGTTAAATATATTCCGTTTTACAAAACCGTATGTGGCACATGATTTTTACACAGTGAAACCACCTATACTCTCCCTATTTATACCCTCTCTCTCTCTCTTCCTCTTCTCACTCATGCTCACCCTCTCTCTTTTTCACTCTTTCTCTCGTCTCTTCTAGAGCTGGCAATTTTAGACAAGACACGATGACACGATACGAAAACGACACGATATAAACAGGTTTAAACCGCACGTATATTAATTAGGCCATAAATGGTTTGACATGAATAACACGAAAATAAACATGTTAGATTCGTGCTAGCACGTTCAACACGCTTAATTAAACGTGCAATAAATGTGTCAACACGACACGACACGACCCGTATGTTTATAACACGTTTAAAATTAAAATAAAAAAAAATTTAAGAATTATGCAAGGTCAAGAATTGAACCTTGCACCCAAGGTGCAATTCTCACGTTTACCACCACCATGCTAGGCTTCCAGTTAGTGTGTAATGATAGCTTTTATTATATTTATTATAATTTTTTTCTTTTGACGCAAAAAGTCCCACATCGAAAACTGAAACAAGATGACTCTCAAACTCTTCTACAATATATGCCTCAGTTTTGTTTCAAGCCTCCACTGCAAGTTAAAGTCGTTTATGGCTTGGAATAATTCCTCTCTGAAGAGGAGAAAATGAGAAGATAGTTTAAAATATTTAATAAGTTAAAAATTGAAAAAAAATAAAAATACAATTAAAATTATTTAACAATTAAAAATTATTATATTATTTACATTAATATTTAAAGTTTTTTAATTTTTTTGGGTTTTAATTGAAATTATGTAGTAAAAAAAATTAAATATTATTTTTTTTAATTATGTAAAAAAATTTATATAGTAAAAAAATTAAATATTAATTTTTTAATCGTGTCATATTATACGTATTATTAGCGTGTCGTGTTCGTATTTGTATTTTGGGCACGTTTATTAATTGTGTCGTGTTCGTGTTTAGTTTAATCGTGTCATTTTATAAACGTGTTGGCACGAACACGACACGTGAACACGAATTGCCAGCCTTAGTCTCTCCTTCTTTGTGTGTCTCTCCCTTTCTCTTCTCTCTCCCTAATTCAAAATTTGAATTTAAGCTTTGGTTTTTCAACGAATTGGAAGCCCAGGAACATGTTTAGACGGTTATAAACTCGATTTAAAGCTCCAATCCAAGGTTAGTTTTCAAATTTCAAAACTTTTCTAAATTTTTTAATTTTCTTTGTATTTAGAAATCTAAGTTCATTTAAGCTTAGAAACCTTTAATCCAAGTTAGAGGAACTTAAAATACCTAGAATCTAAGCTTAGTTTGAAGAAAAATAGATTTAAATCAAGATTTTTTATTTTTCTCTATTTTCAGATTTATTCAAAATTTTTGTGCAAATCTTGTTTAAATTAGTCCAAAAGTGTTTTATAATGTTTCTCTATCATCTATAGATGTTTTCTATGCCTGAGAACTGAGAAAAACAAGTTGAAATAGGGAATTGGGCTTGGGTAGGCCGAAACCCATGGCTAAAAAATTCTAGAATTTTCTCAGTTCGGTAGGCCAAACTTCATGTTCAGCAGGCTGGATTTATGAGTTCGGTAGGCTAGATTCATACGACCGGAAGGCCAAACCTAGAAAAGTTCAGTCGACCGGACCTAATTTGTCGGTAGGTCAAACTGTGCAGTTGGTATGCCAAACTGGGAGACCGGCTGGCCGACCGGGCATAGAAAAAATTTATCATTTTTCACCCGTTTTCACCGTTTTGAACCCTGAATGAGATTTTAATGATACAATGTGATTGTATAGACTTAAATGGCACACTAGGACACCATGAAATAGTTTAGCAACATAAGATATCTTAAAATAGATACTGATAAACCTAGCTCTTATTTAAGCTTGTTCATGGTTCTGTGGAGCTAATGTATAGCAGATTAAGACTACGGTGTGGGACACTAGCACGTGTATTGAGGTAGGACTTTTACCTCTTCCTTGATAGCCTAGTTTTAAATGAGTTTGGCTTTAAAAGGATTTTTATTAAAATGTTTTAAATGATCGATTGAAAAAGGATTTTTATTAATTGTTTTCACAAATAGTAGATTGAGGTGATATTCATAATACACCTTACAATGAATGTAAATGAAAATACTTGGTAAAAAGAGATTTTAATAATTAATAGAAATATATAGACGGGCATGATGCCATATCAGAGATCGAGTCGTGTAGCGTGCAACCTTGGGGGCATGTCTTGAAATCAAGCTAGACCACTACGATGGCGTTATATATATGGTTTATCCAAGAAAGATAAAAGGTATTTTCTGGACGAATTGTTTTCAATAAGATTTATTTACATTAATTTATTTATTTAACTTTATTTTCTAATTATTTCTTTGAAAGATATATTTGTATTTAAATTATTTATCTGTTTTTAAAAGTATAGTCCTATTGAGCCTTTCGCTCACATTTTATCTGTATTTAAAACCTTTTCCCCCTAGGTGAAGTACAGCTTAGAATTAAGGAAGGGTCCGTAGACTGGACTTACGAGCAGTAGGAGACCCAGCGTAGGTTATTTGTGTGAAATAAAGCAAGGCATGTATTGCCTTAACTTCTTTTTTATTTTAGACTGTGGTTGTAATTTAATTATTGTCGATACTATATATGTACACAAGTTATGGGCTGATGGGACCCAACATATATTCTCTCTTCTTTATTATTTCATTCTACTTTGTCTTTATCTTATTTGTTTAATTATTATAAATTTTTGTTTAAAAGGCTTTTAAATTATTACATTTTTCTTAATTAATTAGATTCTTTAACTTGTGTTTTAATTATAATTTTACTTAATTAACTAGCCACGTCATCTCCCGTACTCAAGGGCGTGACAGAATAGTATCAAAGCTCAAGGTTATGAACCTTGGGAATTGTGCATACATAGGTACGGCAATGAAATACCACCAATAGTCCAAATTTTGTTTTCAAAAGTGAGAGAGTGGCACCTAGACGTCGTTCGACAGCTAACGCTGATCTTGGAAATGATGAGGGCCATGTTTGCCTCTTTCCAACAATGGTAGCAAGGGCAAGACAGAAGGATTCCAAGGCTAGTCGTTGGCATACGTACTTTAAAGAGTTCTGGTGTGTATCTGTTCCAACCTTCCATGTAAATGGGGACCCGCAAGTGGCTGAATATTGGCTAGATTCAATTATGAAACACCTGGATACCCTTGGCATGCTAGTAGAGTATCGTGTGGAATTTACAGCTTATAAATTTGAAGGTGGTGCTAATACTTGGTGGAAGCAAGCTAAATGCCTAGAGAACAATGGAAACATTAGCTGGGACAGGTTCAAGGAGCTATTCTATGACCGCTACTTTCCCCAAGGATATAGAGACCAGAAGGCGGTTAAGTTTTACAGATTGCAGCAGGGTGATATGTCAGTTTGGGAGTATGCGGCAATGTTCAATGAGTTGGCCAAGTTCGCTCCATCTATAGTGGCATCGAAACTTGAGAAGTGTATCAAGTTTCAAGAAGGGCTTAAGGCTTTTGTTCGACAACAGGTGGTTACCCTGCGACTTAGAAATTTCAGAGAGCCTGTGTCGTCAACTATATCTATAGAAAATGATTATACACAATACTGTGAGGATCGAGCAAGGACGTTAGGAGGACCACAAAGGAACGGCAAGAGGAGCACCATTAGTCATCCAACTCAAGGAAAGAGTCTACAGGGTAACGTGAATAGTAGAAGCAGTAGTTCATCCAGCAGCTAGCGTAGCAATCCCTACAACTTTTATTCTCATTATTGCTAGCAGTCGGGACACATCAAAAGGAACTGCCCGATCAAGAGTACTCATCTAGGACTTTAGGCCAAAGAAGAAGCTAGTCTTCAGCCTTAGCCTCAGACTCTACCTCAACCTCAGCAATTTCCTCAGCTCCAGTTCCATTAGTTCTCTCCCTAGCAATTGCCATATTCAGCACCAGGACATCAGCTGCAGAACTTTCAACGTAGTGCCCCTCAGTATCGAGCACCGAATACAAGTAGCGTGCAGTCACCCCCATCGCAGCAATATCGGCCGACGAATCTAGGACCTAGCAATGTTGGTAGAGGACAAGGGAAAGCTCCAGTTCAGGTTCACACGATGACATCAGGAAGTTTGGATGCCTAGATTAGTAACGTGGTTATCGATGGTACAATCCTAGTTTCTTAGTCCTTAGTACATGTATTGTTTGATACTGGTGCCACTCATTCTCTCATTTCAAATTCTTTTATACATGCCTTGGGATTAGAGATAGAAGAGTTTGATGGACCCTTAGTTATAGCCCCACCCTTAGGGCGGTTGTGTGTGAATTGTGTATGTAAAGTTTGTAAAATAAAGATTGCAGATGAGATTTTGAAAAGTGATTTGATTGTAATCCCCTTGAATTCATATGATGTAATCCTAGGGATAGACTGGTTGTCCAGATACAATGCAGTGGTGGACTGCCAACTTAGAAAAGTGACCTTAGTGTCCGATAATGGTATGATGATCACTAGCCAAGGTAGTAATGATCGAATAACGAGTGAGCGTCTCATGAAGCCATGTCTTGGAGGATGGAAGGACTTAGGTTGCCATGCCTTCCTCATGAACCTAGAAGGAGATCCTAGTGCCTCCAGAAGAAATGCTACAATTTTCATAGTTGATGAGTTTGAAGATGTCTTCCCTGACGAGTTGCTAGGATTACTACCGTATCGGGAGATTGAGTTTAGCATCGAGCTACTTCCAAGAACAACACCAATTTCTATAGCACCCTATCGAATAGCACCGACAGAAATGAAAGAGAGAAAGCAACTTTAGGAGCTTGTTGATAAGGGATACATCCAGAATAGTACATCACCGTGGGAAACACCGATTTTATTCGCTAAGAAGCACGATGGGACTCTAAGGCTATGCATAGATTATTGGCAGCTAAATCAAGTCACTGTGAAGAATAAGTATCCTCTGCCTAAGATTGATGAATTGTTTGATCAGTTGAGAGGTTTGTGGTACTTTTCGAAGATAGATTTACATTCAGGATACCACCAGCTTAGGATTAAACAAGAGGACATCCCCAAAATAGCTTTTAGGACCCGATATGGACACTTTGAGTTTCTGGTGATGTTGTTTGGACTGACAAATGCTTTGGCAGCTTTCTTGGATTTGATGAACAGGATTTTCAGGTCTTATCTAGATCAGTTAGTGATTGTGTTCATCGACGACATCTTCGTTTATTCTAAGACTTTGGAGGAACATGAGCAATACCTCAGGATCGTACTTTAGACTTTGCAAGAGCACCAATTGTATGCTAAGAAAGAAAAGTACGAGTTTTGGCTAACAGAAGTTAGATTTTTGGGACACATCATCTCCGAGCAAGGTATCTCAGTAGACCCGTCCAAGGTGGAAGCCATAATGGAGTGGGAATGACCAAGGAATGTAGCAAAAATTCGTAGCTTCTTGAGACTCGCTAGATACTACAGGAAATTTATGAAGGACTTCTTGAAGATAGCAGTGCCTCTGACAAGATTGATCAGAAAGAATATTAGATTTGAGTAGGATGAAGAATACGAATTCGCCTTTCAAGAGTTGAAGAATCGGTTGACTACAACTCCGGTGTTGATTATCCCAAATAGCGATGAGCCGTACGAAGTTTACATAGATGCTTCGGGACACAGACTTGGATGTGTGCTAATGCAACATGGATGTGTGGTAGCGTATAGATCGAGATAGCTATGAGCTCACGAGTGGAATTACCCTACTCACGACTTAGAGCTCATAGCGGTGATTCACGCGTTGACGATCTAGAAATGCTATTTGTATGGGGCGACATTTTAGGTTTTCTCTGACCACAAGAGTTTGAAGTATCTATTCACTCAAAGGGATCTGAACTTGAGGCAATGAAGGTGGATGGAGTACATGGAAGACAATGATTTCATGCTGTAGTACCATCTCGGGAAAGCCAATGTGGTCATTGATGCATTTAGCAGGAAGTCTCCAAGAATTCTTGCTTGTTTAGCTCTTGAGGATTGGAAAAGGGACGCAACAGTGAGCATGAACTATAGTACTATGAAGACTACGATCGAGTTTTAGTGTACCATATGGAGACGACCCCAACTCTCGTTCAAATGGTGAAATAGAATCAATGGTGAGACCAGCACCTTTAAGAAATCTAGACATGAATTCAGAACAAAGAGCAATTTAAGGAATGGAGGATACATGCCGATGGATCACTGTACTTCAAGGAACACCTAGTAGTTCCAGCAATCATAGAAGTGACGAAGGCCGTGATGGATGAAGCCTACAAGTCTCAGTTCACCATTCATCCAGGGAGCACGAAGATGTATTGTGATCTGAAAAGGCAATACTAGTGAAGAAGCATGAAGAAGGATGTCCCAGAATACGTGGCTAAATGTATGACTTCTCTTTAGGTGAAAGCTGAGCATCAGAAGCTAGGAGGTCAACTTCAGCCACTTCCTATTCCAGGGTACGAAATAGGAGCACATCATGATGGATTTCCTTATCGGATTGTTGAGGACGGAGCAAAGGCACGTGCAATTTGGATCATGGTCAAAAGGTTAAAGAAATCAGGTCATTTCATTCCCTTTAGGTCGACTTGCTCGAGAAGAGTTGTCAAAGAATTATACCTACAAAACATAGTACGGTTGCACAGAGTTTCTTTGTCCATCACATCCGATAGAGACACCAGATTCAATGCCAAGTATTAGAGAAGCTTTCAGGAGGCTTTGGGTACGAACTTGAACTTCAGCACGGCATTTCATCCTTAAACTGATACAATCTGAGCAGGTTGTTCAGATTCTTGAGGATATGTTACGTGTGTGCGTGTTAGACTTCAGCGGGAATTGGAAGAAATATTTGCATCTGGTAGAGTTTGCGTACAACAACAGCTATCAATCGAGTATTGGCATGGCACCATTCGAAGCACTATATGGACGACCATGTCGGTCACCAGTGTGTTGAGCAGAACCAGAAGATAGGATTATTCTTGGGCTAAATGAGATCCGTGACAACAATGAAAAGGTCGCCGTGACACGAGATCAGTTGAAGGCAGCTTAGAATCGATATAAGAGTTATGTAGATAGGAGACGACGACCTTTGGAATTCGAGGTAGGAGATTTTGTTCTCTTAAAGGTATCACCTCATAAAGGTATCACGCGATTTGGAGTAAGTGGCAAGCTTGCACCGAGGTATGTTAGACAGTTCAAGATTACTCAGCACGTGGGTGTGGTTGCTATCGCCTGATCTGCCTTTCGAGCTATCTCATGTTCACGACGTATTCCACGTGATGCTTCAAAAGTGTCCGTCTAAGCAAAACAAGATAGTCTTATTTCATAACATGTAGATCCAAGAAGACACGACATTCAAGGAAATGCTGGTTTAGATTATCGATCGTAAAGTGATTGGTTTGCGACGTCACGATATACCATTAGTGAAGGTCGCGTGGCAACATCATGGGGTTGATAAAGCCACCTGAGAATTAGAATCGACTATGCAAGAATTGTATCCGTATTTGTTTTGTTTTTGAAATGATTTATAAATTTCAAGGGCGAAATTTCTTTTAGGGGAGGAGAGCTGTAACGCCCTAAAATTAATTAAATATTATTAGTGTGTAAAATAGTGGATTAGTGTGCCATAATGAATGTTTTAAAACTTAATTTGGTTATTATGTGAAACTTCTAAATTAATGTTATATTTGATTATTTTAATGATTTTTAATTACCTTAAACTATTTTTATTTATTTGTTATTTTGAATTTTGAAACAAAATAATTTGTCAAATGTTAAACATATCCTGTATTATAAAATTATGGGTGGCACATGATTTCTACACAGTGAAACCGCCCATATCTCTCTCTATTTATACCCTTTTTCTCTCTTCTTTTTCTCACTCACACTCACCCTCTCTCTCTTTCACTCTCTCTCTCGTCTCTCCCTCTTTGTGTGTCTCTCCCTTTCTCTTCTCTCTCCCTAATTCAAAATTTGAATTCAAGCTTTGGTTTTTCAACAAATTGGAAGCCCGAGAAAATGTTTAGATGGTTATAATCTCGATTTAAGGCTTCGATCTGAGGTTAGTTTTCAAATTTCAAAACTTTTCTAAGTTTTTCAATTTTCTTTGTATTTTGAAATCTAAGTTCATTTAAGCATAAAAAACCTTTAATCTAAGTTGGAGGAACTTAAAATACCTAGAATCTAAGCTTAGTTTGAAGAAAAATGGATTTAAATCAAGATTTTTCATTTTTCTCTATTTTTCTCTATTTCATATTTATTCAAAATTTTTGTGCAAATCTTGTTTAAATTAGTCTAAAAGTGTTTTACAATGTTTTTCTATCATCTATAGATGTTTTTTATGCCTAAGAACTGAGAAAAACAGGTTAAAATGAGGAATTAGGCTCGGGTAGGCCGAAACCTATGCTTGGAAAATTCTAAAATTTTTTCAGATCAGCAGACCGGATTCATGAGTTCGGCAGGCCGGATTCATACGATTGGTAGGCCAAACCTGAAAAAATTCAGCCGACCAGACCTGATTTGTCGTAGACCAAACTGTACAGTTCGGCAGGCCAAACCAAGGAGACCGATAGGCCAACTAGGCATAGTGAAAATTTGTTCTTTTTCACCTATTTTTACCGTTTTGAGCCCTGAATGAGATTTTAACGTTACAATGTGATTTTATAGACTTAAATGGCACATTAGGACACCATGAAATAGTTTAGCAACATAAGATATCTTAAAATAGATATTGATAAACCTAGATCCTATTTAAGGTTGTCTGTGGTTCCGCAGAGCTAATGTATAGCGGACCGAGACTACGGTATAGGACACCAGCACGAGTATTGAGGTAGGACTTCTACACCTTCCTTGGTAGCCTAGTCTTAAATGATTTTGGCTTTAAAAGGATTTTTATCAAAATGTTTTAAATGATCGATTGAAAAAGAATTTTTATTGATTGTTTTCACAAATAGTAGATTGAGGTGATTTTCATAATAAACCTTATAATGAATGTAAATGAAAATACTTGGTAAAAAGAGATTTTAATAATTAATAGAAATATATAGACGGGCATGATGCTATATCAGAGATCGGGTCGTATAGCGTGCGACCTTGGGGGTAGGTCTTGAAACCGAGCTAGACCACGACGATGGCTTTATATATATGGTTTGCCCAAGAAAGATAAAAGGCATTTTCTAGACGAATTGTTTTCAATAAGATTTATTTACATGAATTTATTTATTTAACTTTATTTTCTAATTATTTCTTCGAAAGATATATTTGTATTTAAATTATTTATCTGTTTTTAAAAGTATAGTCCTACTGAGCTTTCGCTCATATTTTATCTGTATTGAAAACCTTTTCCCCCTAGGTGGAGTACAGCTTAGAATTGATGAAGGGTTCGTAGACTGGACTAACAAGCAGTAGGAGACCCAGTGTAGGTTATTTGTGTGAAATAAAGCAAGGCATGTATTGCCTTAACTTCTTTTTTATTTTGGACTATGGTTATAATTTAATTATTGTCGATACTATGTGTGTACATAAGTTGTGGGCCGGTGGGATCCAACATATATTCTCTCTTCTTTATTATTTTATTCCATTTTGTCTTTATCTTATTTGTTTAATTATTATAAATGTTTGTTTAAAAGGCTTTTAAATTATTACATTTTTCTTAATTAATTAGATTCTTGAACTTGTGTTTTAATTATAATTTTACTTAATTAACTTAATTAACCCACCACGTCACCTCCCGTACTCAAGAGTGTGACACCGACCTTCTTCACTCTTCAGCAACTTACGCTACATCAGTCCATCCATGAAGGAAAAGATTCATCCTCGAATCTATAGTGTCAAAATCTCCTACAATTAGAATGAAATGTTTAACATTGAAAACATTCAAAGTGCGGACGTCAGTCAAAAGGCGCATTTGGTAAGCATTGACATTAATCTTTGCAAGAATTTCTAAAGGGCCGATCTTACAAGCCTTTAACTTATTACACTCATACATTGGAAAATGGTCCTTAATCAAAACAAGCAAGACAAGATCGCCAAAATTAAATTCCACAACAAGATGTTATCGGTTGGCGATTGCCTTATACTTAGCAGTATAAGCCACGAGGTGATCATAAGTCAGCTAATGAATGTGTTGAAGATCAACGACAAAATAAGCCACTTTGCCATGAATTTTGGTGTTGTTGGAAGTAGTGTTAGGTCAAGAGGATAACGAGGGACACACCCATAGACCATCTAAAAGGGGATGAAACCATACTCTGATTCTTAGCATGATGATAACGGAATTTTGCCTCAGTTTAGTGTCTAGTGATTTTAGATGGTCATGTCACTACTCAAAAACAGGGCTATGATTAATTTAAAATCAAGAGAAAACAACCGAGAGTAAATAGCATAGTTAGTCGAAATCACATCGACCTGTGAATAAAATAAAATAATAATCACAGCACCCAGGGCTTAAAGTCTAAAGAGAACTTCACATAGTTTAATTATAAATAATATAGTAAGACCGACTTCAGGACAAGTCATACATTATGCATAACATACAATAGATACAAAGTAAATACTGTTCAAAACTCTGTAAATCATTTAACACTGTCTCAAACCCGACTGGTTCTGCAAAGCTTGGGAGGGGAATTTTTAAATTAGTAAAACATGAGCAATAGGATCAGTAAGATAATTAGTTAAAACATATTGTACAAAACTTGCATTTATTAATAAAAGAATCATTCACAAACATTCTTATCGAAGCTAAAATATAAGATCTTAAAAAGAGCCATAAATAACTAAATACTTACAATTTGAGAAGCCTGTTTAATATATGGCCCATATGGGTTTTAGGACCTACCCTTTAAGTCGCACTCTACATGACCTAAACTCTAAATACTTCAAAACTGTAAACTCAACCATTTGATAACTCTCATATCAGACAGCTTTTGAACATTGTCTAAAAAACGTAATAGAACTCGGGGCAATCTCAACCTGAGATCGAAGTACCTTGAAGTAATCTCAATCAAAGTTTTATTTTTATTTCCGCAATCATTTTTGAAATCATATTTTCAAAAGCATTGAAAATATTAAAAAAAACAAAATTCTTTAAAAAAACACATAGAATTTCTTAAAAGTTGAATAATTCAAAATATCATATTTTTCAAATAACTTGAAAATAAATAGAAACTATTGATAAATTCATTTAAGAGTAAACTTGGCCAAAACCATTTATAAAGTGGGCTACAAATAAAGGGATAGAAAGTATCCTACCTTGGTATTAGAAATTCTAATACTATTAGCTTTAAACAAGAATCCAACATAAGTTCCATTTAGTTAAAATCCTTATAATGCATTTATAGTCAAAAATTGTGCTCAATCAAACATCATTATGTTAATTTAATTATTAGTGTGCCTCTTTATGCAAATGATCATAAGATGCAAACATTGACTTGTCATGATTTTAGAACACAAAATAGATTTTTGGAAGAATTTTTAAGTCATAAAACAATTAAAAAAAACAAGTTAAAATAGCAAGGAATTGATCCGTCACAAGTTAGGAAATTATCAGGCACGGAAGACCATGGCAGCCATCACCAGCTATCACCCCCTGATCAACTAGTCTCTAAAAGGGCGGTCGACCTCCCTCATGGGCAAGCTAGGTAGAACCAACTTCTCCCATTTCATGGCCAAACCTGTTCCAACTCCTATTTTTATATACCAAATCACTTTCTAATGCATAAAAACACTTCAAATCGTTTTGTTTATCAACATGAAACATAAATAAACATTTTCCCCAAATTTAACACTAGATTTAATAAAAAATTTCAACATGCATGTTTAAAATCATGTGAATCATATTCAATTATCGTGCATGCTAAAATAACCTCAAAACTCAGATTATGTCATGAAAATAAAACAAAATTAAACAATCAAATTCGGATAGAAGAAGAAAGAAAAGGAAAATCAGAATTTGGGCTTCAAAAACCTACCTCAATCCTCGAGAAATTTATACAAAAACTTAAACCATTGCTTGTAAAAAAGAAATTTTGAGCTTAGTAAAGGTTTTGATATGAGTTTTGGTATGAAACAATGAGTGATTTTGGTTTTCAACAAAAGAGAAGAGAGAGAGAAAACGTGAAAAAGAAGGAGAAGATGGGTTTCTGACTTCTGTTTTGGAGTTTTTAATGTAAATGGAATTTAAAAGGTGTCTAGTGGAAAATTTGTTATTAGATGCAAGTGGCAAAGACAAAAGTGACTTTAAGACCAAAAATCAAAATATTAAAATAACTTTGAAGTTAAAACATGCAATAAATTTAATGTGACTAAAATGAATGATTTAATCAAACTTGGCACATTAAATTAATTAAGTAAACATAATAATTTGGTTTAAAATTTACAACCAGTACAGGTTTCCTACAAGACTATGCAATAGGTTCCCTAACGCCCCAGTTAGTGACTTCAGTCTAACTATCGGTTTGGAGATGATAAGTAGAATTCATATCTAAACTAGTATTAACCAACTACCAAAGAGATCTCCAGAAGCAACTAAGAAAGTGAGAATGGCAATCTAAAACAATAGATGTAAGAAGTCCATGAAGGCAATATACTTCTTGAAAAAGAGTTGAGCCACTTATACCACATTAGTGCACTTGCAAGGAATAAAATGAGACATTTTGGAAAATTGATCCAACATAAAAAAAATAGACTCATTGCCCTTTTGCTTGTGAGGGAGCCTAAGAACATAGTCCATACCAACATCCATCCACGGCTACATTGGAATAGTGAGCGGCATGTAAAGTTCAGCATTGAAGGCATGCTCTTTGGAAGTGTGACATGCCGGCACTGTTCAACAAAGTGCTCAACATCCCGTTGTAGCGTTGGTCAAAAATAAGAAGTGGAGACAAGATAGAGCATCTAATCTTAACCAATGTGACCTTCTCTATGAAGCACACGAATATATGAAGGTGTAGACTACAATTAAGAATGCAAATATGATTTCCTAAGACAAGTTAATCATCTTGCAATAGTACTAAGAACAACCCCCAGGCAAATCTCCTCAAGAATCTGAGAACAGAACAGATCGGAAAGATGTAACTTTGGAAAGGTGGAGAAGCCTCATACAGACAAACGTTCATTTGCTGATATTATTACTAGTATTCGCTACTGGGTCATTCATAGCATTCCTATACCTTCCCTATTCATTGCGGGTTGGTTATTTGTTAGCATGGGTTTAGCTTACGATGTATCTTGAAGCCCCCGTCCAAACCAGTATTTTACAAAGAGTCGACAAGGAATTCCATTAATAACTAGCCGTTTTGATCCTTTGGAACAACTTGATGAATTTAGTAGATCTTTTTAGGAGGTCCCAATGATATAGATAGAACCTATCTAATTTTTATAGTGCGATGGTTAGCTGTTCGTAGATTAGTTACAAGCAATCAATGGTTACAGCTAAGGGCATTAGCTGCCTCATTGAGGGCACCAGATTGGTGCTTGATAACAAAGGTAAACTGTTACAAATAATTCATCTAAGAAGCATGTCGTGCTACAATCTTAGCTTGACTACCAAGATGTTTTATGACATCATGGTCGATACATAGCACAAAGTCCTTGTGAAGTAGATAATGACTCCAATGTTTGACAACTTAGACCACTACATAGAACTCAACATCATAAATGTTGTATTGATCTTGAGATCTAGAGAGCTTCTCACGAAAGTAGGTGATGGTTCACCATTGCTAACTAAAAATAATGCCAATACCAACTTTGAAGGCATCATAATGCAATGAAAAGTATGAGAAAAATCTGGTAGAACTAGAATAGGCACAATGGTAAGCATATGCTTGATGAGATCAAAGGCTTCACTAGCACCTAGAGTCCACAAAAATTTACTGTCTCGAACACAATCTATGATCAGCCCCATGATGTTGCTAAAGTGAGGAATAAAATGACAAGAAAAAGAATCCAATCCATGAAAGCTTCATACCTCAGTCATATTTTGGGGTTTGGGCCATGAATGGATGGACTCAATTTTGGCTTAATCCATAGCTAATGCTTCCTTAGCAACAACGTAGCCAAAAACAACACATAATTGGTACTAGAAAACAAGGGGTGATTAATTCGTTGATTATAAGTAGGGCTGGTAGTAAACATGTTCGTGTCAACACGTTTACAGCACGACACGTTTAGGCCAAACACGAGCATGACACGATTAATAAACATGCCAAAAAGGCAAACACAAACATGACCCGCTTATGATGCGCATAATATGACATGATGCAATTAACACGATTACTAAACAGGCCGTGACGGGTTAACACGATAACAACAAGCATATGGCACGTTTATGACCCAGCTAACTAAAAATTTAAAAAATAAAAAATAAAAAAAAGCCAATAAAGAAAATTAACAAAAACACAATATCTAATCAATTCTAACCTACTACAAATATTTCAAATATTTTTTTTTAAGTTTAAATGTGTTATAAACGGACGGGCCGCGTTGTGTCGTATTGACATATTTATAGCCCATTTAATTAAACGTGTTAAGGCGTGTTAGATGTGTTAGCACGAATCTAGGCTATTTATTTTCGTGTTATTTATACCAACCCATTATGGCCCAATTAATAAACGAGCAATTCAAACCCGTTTATCTCGTATCGTTTTTGTATCATGTTATTGTGCCATGTCCAAAATTACCTGCCCTGATTATAAGGAATACAATTCGTTGATTATAAGAAATACTGAAAAACAAGCAAATAGGAGAGAAAAGTTCTCTAAAATTTTACTATAAATAACAAAAATGAAAAAAACAACCTAGCTCCAAGCATTAAATAGAAAACTATAATTCGAAATAATTCGAAAGAGAGAATGAAACTACAAGTCGAAAAGAATTAACAGAGTAATCCTATTTGAAATTGCAAACTAAAAAAATATCAAAATTAAAAATAAAAGATCCTAAATATTTAATGGTTGTTTAGAATTCAAAACCAACCTCAAAAAGGAAGAATTTCCATCCACCAGCTCCGATGTTTCGGTCAACCAGGAAAAGCAAAAGCAGGTTGACCGGCATTCTTCATTCTTCGAGTACGCATGCTACATCACTTTTACACCAAGTTTTTCACCTCAAGGCCTCAGTTGCTTCCTAGGATGAAGATAATTATAGAAATCTCTAGATATAGGAATATCTTATGATGCGTGCATCCACAAGAGCTTATCTTCATATATATCATCTGAAATCACCACATGCTCAAGATCTTTGACAATTAAAGGAAACACACAAACAACAAAAAAGGGAGTTGGCGACGGTTAATATCCATTGTTAGAAGATTCAACGGCAGTATGGTCGGATCAAGAGTCATTATATGTCTTTTAACGTACAATGACTGTTTTTAGTTGTCATTTAATATTTGCATGGAATATCATACGATTAGTGGGAGGGTACTTTTAACAACAGCAAAAAAAATCGCCATTGAATCTTCTACTTTTAATGACGGATTTTCAAAAAAATCTTGTTAAATCCTTACCTTTAATCCTTACCTTTAACAATGGTTTTTGCTCTTTTTTTTCTCTTTTGTTCGTTTTTTTATTAAGAAACAAATATTGCTATTGCATAAAATATATAAAAATCATTGCTTACGTGAAGAATGTGGAGGATTTATTTATGGTTTTTTCGTCAAGTAGCTGGCACTGTCAAAAAGGAAGATAAAATTAGGCTCCAAAAAAGAAAATCTTAGGCTCTTTTAAAATGTCCTTCATGTCCCATATGTAACTTCATCTAATAACTACAATAACAAAGCTATCATTAATATCATTATGTACTTGTCTCTTAAATTTGATATATATATTTTACAATAAACCACACAAAATGAGAAACCTTGATCAATTTTTTTTAATCTTGTTATATCCTTCGTTTTTGCGGCAAATACATCTGACTTTCGATCATTGCAAATGTACAGGCAAATGTAAACCTTTTCTCTGTCAAGATATTATTTTGACTCAATAGGTGTCCAAAATACACTAGAAAAGATTAAAAAAAATTTCAAATATAATACAAAAAATGTTTACCTATAATTCGTTTTAAACATTTTAGTTTTTTGTTTATTTTTTTCTTTTTATGATATTTTGGTCAATTCGTAGTCTAAAATATATGTACTTGACTAAGAAAAATATATATTTACTTCTTAAACACAATATACATTTGCAGCGATAAAAAAAATAATAGTCATATTTTTGAATAATACTGAAATGTGCAATAACAAAGGCCAATGAAAAAGAAGCTCAATTTGAAAAAACAAGTAGCCATATAGAGGTTTATAAGGATAAAAACCCATCGACAATACTATATATTGGGATCTAGTAGACAATGCCAACAAAATAGGATCAAGTGAAATGACACGTGTTAAGCTTTAGATGACATGTCACTGATACATGTTTTTGGATCTTGAAGAACAAAATTATTCGGGAAGAAGAAATGTAGAAGAGAGAATGAGCGAGAAAAAAATGGAATCACTTGTTATTGATGAAAGGTTACAAACAGTTATATACAAGACTCACTCTGCTCAAGAAAAACGTGTGCTAAATAATTAGTTACAACATAATGCAACTGACTACAGATTGTAACTAACAAAAAAAAAAAAACTAACTCTAAACTAATTACTAATTCAGTAATTTGTTTCATACACGTCATCAAATTTGATTAGTTCTAAAAGTTCCCTTCAAGATGGACTGTAAATGTTCTTTACAGCCATCTTGGATAGTAAGGAAGATAAAGTTGATGCTGGTAATGGTTTAGTAAACAGATCAGCTAGTTGATGCTGAGAACGAATTGGTAAAAGTTTAATGGAGCCATCACTAACTTTATCTCGAACAAAATGCCAATCAATTTCTATATGCTTTGTTCTTTCATGAAAGGTAGGATTAGATGCAATGTGAATCGCTACCTGATTGTCACAAAAAAAGGAGTGTTGGAGAGGAGGAATTAATGTGAAAATCATTTAACAAATGTTTCAACCAAATGAGTTCACTTGTAGTGGCTGCTAAAGCACGATACTCAGCTTCAGCTAAGGAATGAGATATGGTTGCTTGTTTCTTGGCTTTCTACGAAATCAAAGAATTGCCTAAGAATACACAAAAACCCATGGTAGACTATCTAGAGTCAGGACAAGAACCCCAGTCTACATCAGCAAATGCTTTAAGTTGGATAGAAGAAGAGGCAAGGAAAAATAAACCTTGACCTAGTTGATTCTTCAAGTAACGGAGAAGATGATAAGTTGCTTGTAAATGAGGAAGTCTAGGAGTGGACACAAATTGACTTAGCTTGTGGACTACATAAGAGATATCCGGTCTGGAAAGAGTGAGATAGAGAAGACGACCAATGAGCCTTCGATATTGAGAAGCGTCTTGCAAAGGGTCACCAACAATAGCAGACAATTTGACCTTAGGATCCATAGGAACTTTGGGAGGTTTAGAGGCCAACAAACCAGTGTCCTCAAGGAGTTGTAGAGCATGTTGTCGTTGTGAAAGGATGATTCTAGAACTGGAATGAGCTACTTCAAGGCCAAGGAAATACTTTAACTTTCCTAACTCTTAGAGTTTAAATTGACTATGAAAAAACTCTTTGGTAGAATTTATGGCCTCAATTGATGGGCCTGTGATAATAATGTCATCCACATAGTCCAATAATGCCACAAATATTGAACCAATACCTTTGGTAAAAAGGGAGTAGTCTGACTTGGATTGAACAAAGCCAAATTGAAGAATAGAAGTAGCAAATTTTGTGTTCCATTGGTGAGAGATTTGTTTGAGTCCATAAATGGACTTATGAAGTTTGCACACTAACTTTCCTTGAGAATCAACAGACTTAGTGTTATAACCAGGAGGTAAATCCACATATACTTCTTCAAACAAGTCTCCATTAAGAAAGGCATTATTGATATCCAGTTGAATCAAATGCCACGATTGACTAGCAGCCAAAGCCAGGAGAACCTTAACAGTAACTAGCTTCGCTACTGGAAAGAAGGTGTCAAGAAAGTCCACACCTTCTTGTTGAATATACCCTTTAGTAACTAGGCGGGCTTTATAATGATCGATGGATCCATCAGAGTTATTTTTAATTTTGTAAACCCATTTACAACCAATAGAGTGCTTACCAGGTGGTAAAGGGACTATATATACCATGTTTGATTGGAGTCCATGGCTTGTAATTCATCTTGTATAGCATCCCTCCATTGTGGGCTGTGGACTGCTTGATGATAGGATGATGGCTCAAAGTGAGAGGATATGTTTAAGGTGAAGAACTTGTGAGAAAGAGATAAAGAATTATACCCAAGACAGTGTGATATGGGATATTTTAAAGTTGAGGGGGAGGAAATATGTTGATGAGATAAGAGATTACAGTGGTAATCTCGTAGATAGGATGGTAGTTTTATGGGACGAGAAGATTTTCTGATGGGAGGAATGACTTCATTATGTCGAACAGTGTGGTGATTTTGTTGGATTGTTTTAAATGGAGGAGTTTGGAATGGTTCAAAAGGTGGATTAGGAATAACTAAATCAGGGAAGGGATCCACTAGGTCATCTTGTGAAGTTATAGATTGAAATGAAAAAATCTGCTCATGAAAGACAACATCCCTTGAGATAAACACTTGCTGAGATTGAATATCAGGGAGTTTGTACCCTTTAATTCCAGCAAGATAACCAAGTAATACACACATATGTGCTTGAGGGGCAAACTTAGTTCTGTGAGCTTGAAGAGTGGATGCAAATGTCAAACACCCAAATACTCTAAAATTAATACACACATACGTGCTTGAGGGGCAAACTTAATTCTGTGAGCTTGAAGAGTGGATGCAAATGTCAAACACCCAAATACTCTAAAATTAGAGTAATCTACTGAAGTCTTGTAAAGAACCTCGTAAGGCATCTTGTTTTGAAGCAGAGGAGATGGGGTTCTATTAATCAAATAAGTGGCAATGAGTATGCATTCAGTCTAGTATTTAATGGGAATACATGATTGAAAGTATGAAGCTCATGCCACATTGAGTAAATGTTGATGCTTTCATTCAATAACAGAATTTTGTTGAGGAGTCTCGATACAAGATAACTGATGCAACACACCCTTTTTATTAAAGAAATCTGTAAAAGCTAACTCTTTAGTATTGTTAGATCTAAACTATTTGATCCTTTTATCAAACTGAGTATTAATCAGATTGAAAAACCGAGGAAGCAAATGATTTACATCTGATTTATTTTTGAGTAAGAACACCCAAGTAAACCTAGTACAATCATTAACTAGAGTAAGAAAGTACCTATGACCTGCATGAGAAGTAATATGATAAGGTCCCCATATGTCACAGTGAACTAAGTCAAATGGAAAAGATGACATATTATTGTTGGACACAAAGGATAAGCTCCTTTGTTTGGCCAAGGGGCAAATATAACATGGATCTGATTGTGTGAATTTTGATGTTTCTAGATTCAGTTGAGTTTTTAAAGATTCTACTCTCCTTGTAGACAGATAACCAAGTCTATTATGCCATATAGCTGGGGAAACTGTTGTAGAGTTGACTGCAATGAAGGAACTTTGCTGCAATGTGGTAGAATCCAA